>DVZK01000511.1:0-11746 GCA_018236665.1 Calephelis perditalis | reverse complement strand
AGACACTTTTTTATTACCTTGAGGAAAAAATCATCGTTCCGAGTTAGAGAACTACTACTTTAAATCTCTTTCATTTAAACCTTTTATATTAAAGGCAGGGTCTGTAAAGGAAGAGAATCTTCTTGTTTATTGAACTGTTTCCATCCTTTCTACTTGGTGATACTTCAGTGTGTATTTTTATATACGGAAAACACTTGTACTGTTTCACGCAATTTTATTTTATTAAAAGAATAAAAATGCTTATGCCAAGTGATTATTTAAGAAAAAATATATTAAATGAAAAAGTGTAAGTGTTTTCCATATACGCAAAGAATCTCCTTGATCACTTAACCTGTATATACAAACACTTTAAGGCTGACATTTTGAAGCTGGGTGTTCTTGGTTAAGTAACTCTAGCGACTACCTTTCTCTCTTGAAACACTGCACGCACTTGTCGTGTTTGGGCTCGGAAGAAGTAAGGAAGCGGTATAATTACAAAAGTTTACAAGTCTACACTACAAGTCTGATTTATAATCCTAGTAATTATAAAACCTTCAGTAAATACCTAATCTAATAAACAAAAAAAAAGGTATCTTCACGCCTATATCCTCGATAGGCAGAGACACAACCAGGGCTCCCGGGATTAGCCGAAGACACTAAGTTCCACAACTTGATAGGTGGCAAGCTAACTGGGCACATATCCAATCCCGAGCAACATTTTGTTGTTAGTAAATAGGAAAAACCCAATTTTCTATTGTTGCCCGGAACGGTATTCGAACCTGGGACGTCATGCTGTCAAGTCCAACAACTGAACCGCTAGACCACAGAGGCGATAAAAAAATATAAAAAGTACTTAAAAAAGTTTTCAACAAAGTTTCGAAGAATTGATTAAAAAGTATGTTCCGAACAATTGCTTATTTCTGAACTATACTTACAAATAGAAAAAAAACTGTACCATTAATGATATTCAGAACATCAACCACTTAAACATAAAAACCATTACAGATTATGTATTTCTAAAATAGTTATTAAAAATTAGATGTTGGTAAAAAAATAATTTAAGTTTGAGTAAATGGACATCACCTCACCGTCCATAGAGTCTTTCCACTTCAAGCGTAGACAAACTCATAAGAGTTCTAGCTTTTATTAAATCCACTTGAATCCTAGTAAGGCAATCACAAAATTTTACAAACGTACTTGCTGGTAGTCATCAGCTCTACAAATAAGCTATATAGAAATTAAAGTATTTGTGGGTATATGAATGTCTACATCTTAACCGAATATTAAAGACATTCAAAAAACCCTACTTTTACATGTTACCATTTTTATAAATTATTCTCATATAATTACTTCTCCTTTTTCCCCTCATATATCAGTGTCAAAATATATAAAAATAATATACCGGCGAACTTAAGTATATGCCAGTTTAAAATAAGATTTTTACACTTCATAGAGTATATTACTACCAAAAAATTAAATATTTAACATTTAAGGAAGTTAAACTGGCAATAGTAGTAACCATACCATTATAATTGTTAATTAACGAATTCGTACCTTGACTTCGACTAAAGTTACCAAAAATAATGTTTAAAATAACATTTAAATATATGTAGCCCAATAAATATTTTTAGCGCTAGAAATCGAATGATTAAAAATTTAACTCATTAAAAGTTCTTGTCAATAACAATCGTAAAGTATAAAAGGTCCTGTTGTGATTTAATGAATGTTGAAATGAAATTAATAACGATTTTCGTAAATGACGTTTTGTTTTAATCTTGACGATAGCTAGCTTTAACTTATTCTTATAAGTTATTACTAAGCTAAATATTTAAACAAGCATAAAAATATTCATTAATTTATTGGTTGATACGTCTTGCCCATTGTGCGTTGCTTGTGCCCTAGCAGAGTCGTAGAGCTAAGACCCTTTGTATATTGGTATTTAACCCCTGATACACTCTTGTATTATTTGTGTTTTGCGTGTTTCCCTGCAAAAAGAGTTCTTTGTGCGAGTGTAAAACTAAGCTTTTATGTACCTTGTGTATGAATGCTTAAATGTTTTTGCATGATGACGGTAAGTATTGAGTTTGATATTCGGTGTCTTGTGTTTTAAATATGGATAAGTATATTTTTTTTTCTTTAAAATTATCATAATCGGCTAAGATTTTTCTTTATTTAAACATAATTTTTCATAGACTAAAAATCTTAAAAAAGGATTAAAATATTAAAAAAACTCACATATTTAGTAATTACATGTTAAAATTTAAAAAATATTAAAAAAATAAAAGCTTTCTATTTTATTTGTATAAATATTACACTTTTTTCGCTTACGGGAGTCGTATCTATAATTGGGATGTCTTAAATGTACTAAAATTGGGAAACTGGTCTACTTTCTATGCTTGGGTGCTTCGCCGACGCATTCTTGGACAATGACGCGCGACAAATAGGCTTAAAGGCGGCTTTATGCGGCCGTTGTGTATCTTCAGAGCGAGTGGATAATGAACTGGAACTAGGCACGGACCTGGATGATGGAGTACTCTACAAAGATAAGAAGTTGAAAGATCAAGTAGAAGTGGCGATTGGAGATGGCATGGAATTTACGATACCAGGTATTCTTGTTATATTTTACAACAAAGAATTAAAAAGTATCTTCACGGCTATACTCCCGAAGAAGTAGGCATAAGTACAACCGAGGTACCAACTACTAACGGTTAGCTGAAGATTACTTAGTTCTACAATGCGATAGGTGGCACACCTATCGCCAACCGGGCGCTTAACCAATCACAGGTGTTGTTTCTATTGCAGATTGAAAAAACACATTAACTCCCTTACTAATAAAACTTACACGTCCGTTGATCTGGTGTGTAACTTAACTTTTTACAATTTTTAACAAAAAGTAATATAAGGAGAATTAGGGTTTCTTCTTCAAAATCGAAATGTATTTATTCACGCAGATTTATACAAAGATTCTTGTGACGTGTCTAACTACCATCAGATCGGAACGCAGCCACACACTGAGAAGATCCTGCGAAATAAACTATGGGCTTGTCTTTTTTTTCTCATAAATAAAATTTACAAAAGTATATTACATGTAATAAATTTGTAGAGATTGTATGAGGAGCAATTATCCCAAGCATTTCTTTCTTCTAAATATTTTGGAATCTTATAACCTTTACCATGCAACTTAAATTTAATACATTTATTAACTTATTTAATGGTAAGTCTTTAATATGCTCGGAAAATTTATTATAAAAGAAATAATAAATTAAAGAATAATCTTAAAGAAACGTTTTTTTTAAACTCCATGCAAAACAAATATGTTATTGACAAGAAAAAAACGAGGTGGGGGCGCTACAAAAAAAAATGATTTTCAAGGTGGGCTTTACATGAACTGAGTTTGGAAACCTCTGCTTTAAACAAACTTTTATTTCCAAAATTGGATTAAATCTACATTCCAGATAGACGCCAAACAATGTTTATAATTAGTGTTTACAACCGTCTAGAACCCCTATTTGCATACACGCCTAACTATATCGACTAACCGCTAGGCTCAGGTTCGATTCCTGCCGGGAGCAGACATTTTTGTGATGAATATGTAGATGTCTGCAATTCTGGGTCTGGGTTTTTATTAAATCTACTCTGGTATTTATACAAAAATTTGTATGTATTAGTATCGTTGAGTAATACCCCTAGCAAAAGCATACAATTTTCTTACATCAAGCCTAGAGTAAATTTGTTTAATGTGTTTCTTTATGATTTATCGTAACAGAGATGCATTATTTTCCTAATAATAAGTATGATATCTATACGTATACATACCTATTTGTGTGTTATTTTGTGAATAACGACATTATACCAATATATACGAATAATGTAATAAATATTATTCGCAGGTGACAATAAATATAAAAAGGGAAAGATATTGATGAACAACATCAACGCCATCACCGACAACCACACAGACAACAGGATCAACTGCGAACTCAATCACCACGGATACCCTATACAGGTAAAATTATATCTTTTGTAAAGATTATTATATAACGTCACGCCAAGTCCCTTACAGGGTAGGCAGGCTTTAAACGTAGACAGGCTTTAAACGTCGTCGACTACCCAAAGGAGCTGGTGCGGTTCTCAAAAGGGGCTGGCATTTGTGTGATGAAAACGGATATCTGCACTTCTGGGTCTCCTTTGAGTTTAGAGTAATTTGTTTAGTCCAGTCCACATGTTAAAGGTCTTTCTTTAAACCATTATTCTTCATTTAGGCATTATTAAATTGGTCTCATCAGCCGTGAGGCCTTTATAAAAAAGGGATTCCGCTTGCTGTAAGTACCATTGTTGGAACAATAATACACTACTACTATCATTACATACTACAAAATATTAATATCTTTTCATATCATTCGAAAATAGGTATTCAAAATAATATTAAATGTTTAAAAAATTGTAACAGTTTAAACTCTACCGGTACAAAACTAAAAACTTAAGTTTTAAAAAGTATAGATAGGCCTACTTTATTCATTGATTTATTTTAACAAAGATGAAGCAATTATAACAATGTCCTACCGGGGATAGAACATTATTACTATGACGTACCTAAACAACTTGTAAAAAAAGAGATGTGCAAAAATAAACAAAAAAACTAAGTTCGAATTACAATTTCAGGATGATGACACAATTAGTCAGAAGTCTTACGGCAGTCACAAAATAAGGTCGTTCAAAGATGAAAGTCACAAAGGATCAGCGGACACTATTGATGGAGAAGAGAAAAAAGATGCCAGTAAAGAAGAATTGGGATTAGAAGAAGGTAAGTTCTAAGAAATATTAAATTAAGTATACTTATTCCCTTACTGGTATTACAGAATAAAACATGCAGACGAAATCCTTAAGATAAGGAATACTAGTGGAGGAATACTAGTAGATACGCCACTTCCATGCCACTTTAATAAACATGGTTATTCAAAGTTTAAGTTGACATTATAGCCTGTAATACAGTGCAATAAAGAGTGTAATGTCTACTTAACCTTGGAGTACTTTAGAAACCTAACTTTCAGCTTTTCAGTAGCAAGTTTCTATACTTTTTATCGTCGGTGCTTGGTGGGATTCCATTCTTGATACAATTTATTTACAAACCCTTATACCTTCCACAATATATTTTTACCGGTTTCGCTATACAAGCGTCATCAGGGCTATATAACAACTAGTATAGCGAAACCGACTGGCTAACCTTTAAAACTAAAAAATAACAAATATATTGTAGAAAGTACAAGTGTTTATTAGTAAATTGTTTCAGTAGAAAGGTTAGTGAATCTTGTAGTAAGAAATACACGTCTCTATAATATAAAGCAAAGGTGGTAACGGAACGTTGTCAACCTAAAGCTGATATCTTAAGCCAATCCTTATACTGTATTCTTAAAAACATGACAGTAGCCATTTTATAGTACCTATCAGAAAAACGTTCAAAAAGGCGATTCTTTGAAAAGCTCTACCACTTATCCTCCAATAATCAATGTAAGCATCTTAACGCCCATATCCCCGAAAGGGTAGGCAGTGTCACAACCAATGTAACCATAGCCGTAAGCGGAGCCGTAAGCTTAACCAATCCTAATGTGACTAAAAATAACCAGGCGTTAGTTTTACGAATATTTTGACTTATGTACCTGTGATCATTGCCATTCATACAAACAAATATCGTCCGTAAGCGAATCGTTCATTTCTTGAATATAGTAACCGGGCTTTAGTCATGGTCACAATGACCTAAAAAAAAGTATCTTCACGCCCATATCCCCGAAAAGGTAGGCAGAGGCACAATCAAGGCACCCACGACTAGCCGAAGACACTAAGTCTCACAATGACCTAAAGGCAAAGAAATTGACACTCTCCTTTTACGAGATGCATTATACAGGGTCACTGGTAACTAACGCATAGCCTTTCTAGGGCGGCTTTACTACATCAAAAGAGATCATCATCTTTTAGAGTCGCGAAAAAATTATTTATTTCTCCATACATTTTGTCGGAGGACGGTAAACTTTTTGTATGGAGAGCCAAATTCTTTTTTCTCGATTTCCTAAAAGTTGTAGAACAGAAGTTGTTGCTTTTGATGAACTAAAGCCGCCCTAGAAAGGTTGTGCGCTAGTTGTGAAAGTTGTGCGGTAGTAGTGACCCTTATATAAATTAAATTGAGTTAAGTCTATATTCTTCAAAAGAAACCCAAGACCAATGTGAGAACAACATATATTTCAACATTTCAGAAATGGCCCAAGATGATGAAGATGGCAAATTAGATGAATTGGGAAAGATGGATATCAAGATAGAAGGTGAAGCAGCTATCGAAGAAACTCCAGCTGACTGCTGTCCAGAGCCTTGTTACGCGAAGTTCCCGTTCTTAGCCGGCGATGACGAATCACCCTTTTGGCAAGGCTGGGCCATGTTAAGACTTAAGACATTCCGACTTATAGAGAACACGTATTTCGAAACGGCTGTGATAACAATGATTTTACTTAGTAGTTTGGCTTTGGTAATTAATTCATTGATTATATTGATTTAACTACAACAAATAATTACACAAGTATTCGAAGGCAATAAGTGCTCCAACTGATTTTAATTTCTATATTAAGATCCAAATAAAATTATTCAATTTGCAATTTACCGTCAAAAAAATGTATACGTATTATGGAGTGACAAAACAGGAAAACAGTGCGCTATAAATGAATTGGACTTGTCAGAAGCCAAGAACTCCCAAATATGTCCAGCTCCACAGAACAATAAACAGTTTTATTAGCACCAACAATATACATACTATCAAAAACTCAACGTACGTTTCGCTTCATAACCGGAATATCATCAGGAGAATTCGAATGCACTCCATGAAGGTCGAGAAGACACTTTAAATAACGTTTTAGTGTTCTGTGCAAATTAAATAATTTTATTTGGATTTAAGTCTATTAAAAAAAAACACTGTCATGATCTGATCCTTACGTGTAAAGAAACGCATAAATAAACAGCTCTTGCAGTCGGTTAAAATTATTAAAGGTATTTTCTCAATGGTGACTGTTTTCTATCGAGATATTCACCTGTTACTACAAAATACATAATTTAAAACGATGATTTTCAGGCATTAGAAGATGTCCACCTACCTCATCGACCAATTCTTCAAGACATTCTCTACTACATGGACCGGATATTCACTGTCATATTCTTCATCGAGATGTTGATCAAGTGGCTTGCCCTCGGCTTCCAAAAGTATTTCACCAATGCCTGGTGCTGGCTCCACTTTATCATCGTCATGGTAACTTATTTGACACTTAATTATACATTTAAGCCACATATTTTTTTATAAAATATTGAAATTTTTTTCAAAAAAATACTGTTTGATTAATTTTTCATTCAGACACAATAATGATCCCAAGATCGAAGTCATTGTCTTCAAACATATCTATAATTACATTGCCCATAAGAAAAAAAACAAATTTATTTAAGTTTGATAATTTAACAAACAATCAGTTATCAAAATCAGCAAGTGATTGATAGAGTGCAACAATGATATTTTTAATAAAATAAGTTGATTTTATCACTGAAATATACCTTTAAATTTTACAGTAGGTTTATGAGTAATAAGGAAAAATAACTTCGTTTTCATTTTAATAAGACTACCTTTAATCTCCCAATTTGATCGACATTAATGTTTAATATCTTAATATTTTGTCTATCTAACAATCATTAATAAAATTGTGATTTTAATGACGCCGATTCAATCTCTCCATTAAAATACACTTATGCAGCCACAAAAGAGTCATTTGTATTTAATATTACTTTAAGGCGTTAGTCGACGGCGTTGCGGATGTCCGTGGGTGGCGGTGATGACTTTCCATCACATAACCACTTGCTGATTACTCGTTTGCCTCCTCTTATATTCATAAAATGTTTAGCGCACGAAACGCTATATATTAAAAAATATTAAGCCAGGCTAGATTTTAATTCCCGCCTGAAATGTTTAATACCTGAATATTTATTAAAATCTCAATATGTGCATATATTCATTAGTATTATTTAAAAACACCTACGAGCAAATTTGTTTTAATTGGTGGTAATAATAAGTCGTGGAATTTGTCCAGAAACATAAAAACATAATAAAGGTAAGATATTAACATTCAGCTTCATACAACAAACAGCTACACGATGGATATAAGTCCATTCCAAACTTAGTGCGCGAATCCCTGACGCAGTTTATGATAAGTTATGTCTTTAAACGCAAAAAACGTAGTTTCACAATACTGCGCGTTAGTTTTCGCGTTCTCCGCGTATTCCATGCGTTGTCCGCACGCTAAGTCTGGAGCGGGCTTTAAGAAAATATTAGCGACGTATGAATGACAACTGGTATCGTTAGTTATCGCTCGTAAACCACGGCGCGGTGATGGCGGGCGCGGACGATATCCCGGCGTTCCGGTCGATGCGCACGTTGCGCGCTCTCCGACCGCTGCGTGCAGTCTCCAGATGGGAGGGCATGCGTGTGAGTACGCGGTCCATGCAGTGCTGGTGGTTACGTCACGTTGCCTATCGAATGGTCCAAAACCCAAGGCAGTTGATATAACGCCCATAAAGTACTTGACATATTAAAGAGGTCGTTTAGAAAAAAGGCCTAAGAGCTAATGTACACATTTGTAATAAATTAACCACAATCAAATAGAACCTTCATAATTAAACAATTTAAGTAATTATAAGTTGGAACCCATAATACACTATAATAAAATTTACAATCTAATAAAATGCTGACGTTTGATCACTGAAAACCAAAAAGGGGGATGTTTGAAATAAATTTCCTAAGGATCTGATTCAAGTTTTTATAATCAAGTTGTGTACTTTATTGGCGTTCCATAGACTTGAAACATACCTGACATTATGTTTCATTTAAGTTCAATAATCTAGTTCGGGAAGTAATATTCGGACGCGTCTAGGTTTATCAACAGCCTTCTATACTTGAGATTTCATATATTCATAAGCAGCGTGACTCAAAGCGTGAGCTTTGATTGTTCGATGTCTATCGCAACGCAGACTTCCCGATTTGTCAGCTGACACCAGCTCTCGATGTCGTCTTGTTCTGTATGTGGATTTGCTTACATGCTGTTTTAACCCACGATTATCTAATGACTGACTTTTCCGTTATCCAAAAGTCTGAAGTGCATGATGAATAACCTTATGCTGATACGACTTTGTGCCGTTTCTTCATTATTTATATTTGACGAGTCCATTTTTGTGATAAACTGGCACGCTCCCTTCTTTACATGCTATTAATGTTATATACTGTTTATAAAAAAAATATACATGGGTCATCAAAGAAATTTTTTGGAGTTGTGTGTTTTTCCTTGATGCCCTATGTCCTTCAGTGTAGCTTACTATGTTTATGAAATATCTATTGTTATTTGTAAATTATTTTATTATATTTTCACGATAATGTTTAGCCACTGTTTATATAGTAGGTCGACTCCTGTTCTTCTTAAAATTTAAAATATCCTCTTTGATATCGGTTTGTAAGTCTTCATTGGTTATATACCGAGGCTCACTGATAACTAGGTTTGTTCTTTTAATTTTAGGTACTGCTACAAGGCCACCATGTAAATATACAATATTGTGTGTGCTTAAAATGCGACTATTGATTTTATCAGGTCTCACTAATAAACTTCGTAGCGGCGCTTTGTGGCGCCGGTGGCATTCAGGCGTTCAAAACCATGCGAACGCTTCGCGCTCTCCGACCGCTCAGAGCTATGAGCCGCATGCAGGGCATGAGGGTATGTACCTCTGCCAGAGGAGCTCCATTTCGCCGCTAGCTACACAGTGCGTTCTACATTAACACTTACACTAGAACAACTTCACCATCACCTCGATACGCCTTAGAAACATTCAATCTTTCTTCAAAAACTGCATCAGTAATTTGAGTTCACTCGTTCTTTACATTTCTGGAGTTAACGATTGGTTGTAGTTGAGAATTTATTTAACTCATTTGAAGTCTTCGATGGCACCCCTGAATGGCTTATCATCATGATTCGTGTCATTTTCCAAATAGACTCGATTCAAAATCGTTCAGATATTCATCACATTAATTTTGGTCTGTCTTACTATTCGAATTTTTATTTATAGTGTAGAACTTTTTAGCTACTTGGAATGTTACTTTTGATAATGCACCTTAGATTTATGTTCCTCTACCAACAGAATTTCGCAGATCTGTGAGTGCATGCCTTTTACTTGCCAAATCGGTAATGTATTCTTGTAGAACCTACGGTAAGTTTTGTTATTATTATTAGATTTATGTTGTACTGTAGCATGCATGGATATCGATTTTTTTTTTTATATTTCAACACTAATTAGTTACAGTATTCAAATTAGTTTAGTAAATACTTTAATGATGAAATTAGATTTCAAATTTCATAACTTATATTAATCACATTTCAGTTGATTTCAATTTAACAACATTAATAAGTTCCTTAAAAGTTCAAACTAAATTTTAAATTATTACCTACCAAAGTTTCAATCATGAAATATACGATCTTGATTGTAAAAAAAAATCTTGATTGTATATTTATTTAATTAAGATGTTAGTTATTTATGTCACTGATTGTAGGTACGTGTGACTATAAAAGTCAAGTAGGTATAAGTACAATAAACTTAAGTAGCAACAAAACATGCAACATGTTTACTTTCAGTTTTGATTTCTGTCACGGTTTCGGCCAAACTCAGTTTTGCAAGGCAGCAAAGATGGAAGTTCGGTTTTAGTTTCAGTTTGGGCTGAAAATTTCGGTCAGACATTTGTTTCAATGCGTATTGAATGAATTACAGTATTGGGATTAGTTACCCAGAATAAATCTAGTCGTTTCTTTTCAGTTATTAGTCTGCTGTTTTTATTTGTTCACATCACAGATAAAGGTATGGTTGAACGAGTATTCGGTATTGAAAGGATAATATTCCACTCTAAAATACATCTCAGCAAATCGAAATCCGTTTAGTAAAATCGGAGATTTTTCAACTGAAGAAAAAAATATTGATTGACGTTTCTTATCATGAAACTGCTGACTTAAGTTTAATTTTATAAACGTCATACAACTGGTTAGTAATATCAGCTTTAGTTATAATCTGGTTCCACATTCCTATGTCAAAAAGAAATATCAGGTAAGACTTTCCAATGTCTTATATTATCCTGTAAATCTTTCAAAAAAAGAATTTATATGGAAAATAAATCGTTTTGCAGACATCTTTTTTGTAAGAAATACAGACATATACAATTGTGTATGACGTCGTAACTTGAAATATCAGAATACCATCCGATTTCGCGGGCTGTTACCTGAGGAAATATTTAACATATTGACGTTTACACTACACGATTTTAATTCCGAAAATGTTAAACATTCGCTGCCTCCAATATTGCATTCTTACAGTATCATGTACCAGTGTTTAATAATTAGCCATCGGTTTGCTTATTCTTGTAACATTCTTGTTAGCTCATACCATCATCCACTCAGCACTACCCTAATATTACAGACCCTTACAAATAAAATTCTCGACTGCATGAAACTGAAGTTTTTTTAATAGTTTTGTGCATGGCTGTAACCGTCTACCATTAGACAATTTTAAGTTATCTTGCCGATTTAGCAAACTCTACCTTCAATCGTTCCAAATCAGTCGCAAGTCGTCGTAAAGTCATGTCAGGATCCTGTGTAAAGCGATGGTCTTTTTGCTCAAACTCATTTTTTTATGATATTTGGAAGGCAAACAAGCAGAC
>DVZK01000510.1:0-11746 GCA_018236665.1 Calephelis perditalis | reverse complement strand
CACATCTTTTTTGTAAATGTTACATAGAATTGTTTTTTTTTTTAATTTGAGCCTTTTTGAAATTAAAAACCTCCTTATAAATAACCTATCCTAATGATTGAGTATGATATATATAAAGCTATTTGATCATTAAATTTACCCTTTGTGCTTTGAATAAAAGTTAGGGGTACAAATGAACTAGATGTTCATTAAAACCCCTAATTCGTCTGTCTCGTAAATCCATAATCGCTATAAAAATTAACCCATATCATTCCCTTGCGATGTAAAACTTTAGCTAACAAACAAACTATCACTTTTATCAGTATTGATAAACTGTCAACCAGTTAGCTGCTAGAGCTCCAATGCTTTAAATATAAACAATATACTCAAGTTGATATACAAAGTAAGCATATTATAGTTACTTATTTATAATTATTTATACATTAAGGAAAAAATATACATTTCTCGAATAGCTACAAATACTACAGTCGCTTTAATGTGTACTTTAAAATGTTTAAATCATAATACCAATAATGAAACTAATTAGTAATGCCTAATTAATATATTTTAAATGAAAAGTAAATAATGAACGTTGCGAGGAGATTTATTATAAATCCCTGTGATATGGTAGTCAGAAATACTAATACATAAAAAGAGATAATTTTAATGAGCACCCATATATTAATAATCACTACATAGTATTAAACAAAGCCGCTTCCTCTGTCCCTCTGTGTTCTTAAATATTTAAAACTACGCAACGGATTTTGATGCTGTTTTTCAATAGATAAAGTGATTGAAGAGGAAAGCTGATGTGTCTATTTTACACCCGTGCGAAGCCGAGGCGAGCCGCTAGTACACTATATGGGTACTTCTACAAAAGTTGGGCAACTTGATGTCATCAGTCGATATAAGAAATATTTTAGTATATTTTGTAAATATTTCTTTATATTTCATTTTATCTAGGTCACTTTAAGCTGTCCACTCAATTTTAGTTTTATTTTTAATATAAGTTATAAAAATAACGTAATCGATAAGTCAAAATCATCAGTACCTTGGCTTGTCACCACTCCCAATTTACACCACATATTAATTTTTTCTCGAAATGTATACAATTTATAATGAATCTTACCTCTGAATTACAAACTTAGAAACATCTAATAATCTATATTAGATCAATTTAAAATAGAGTTAAAACAATAATAGTATAAAATTTACGTTTATACGTTGTCTTCACTTTTACTCGTCAGTTCCGTGTGCAATATTAACATTCGAAATTCCCGCGAAACATCAATGCTCATACGTCAAGGTCATCGCTCAGTAAAGTATAGGTGGTGAAGTTATCTACAGACGCCATTTTGTCCCGCGCCGCGATTTCAAAAACAGTGGCAGCGAGCAGGCTGCGGCGTACGCACGTGTTGTTCCAGTCAAGACTTCAGTTCCGTGGTGAGTAATTATTTCTCTATTATTATATATTTTCCTGCAGTTTAATTAAAATAAGGTATACTTTGTTATAATGTTGCATCTTACTAACAAAATTTACCCGTAAAAACGATACTTTGAATTATAACCTAGAATTTGTGTCCTATTCATCAGTACCGTGTCGTCAGTTCTATGTCCGATGCTTCGACACGGAACTGACGTATCGCCACGGTACTGATGATTTTAATGCCAGGGCCTTTAAATTTGGATAGATATCGTAGGTATACAATATGTTTCATAATTTCAGATAAAAACACCATGGCACCTACAAATAAAAAACAAAAATTAAGTAGAGAAGAAATTTTGCAAAAAAAAAGGGAAGCCGAAAAGGCCCGGTTGAGTAGAATAAGAAATGACCCTGTTAAATTAGCGGAATACAAGGAAAAAGAACGCTTAAGATATTTAAAAAAAAAAGAAAAGGGGCAAAGAAAAAGTATAAAAGATATGACACCGCGGGAACAACGTATAACGAGAAAAAACTGGAAAGGGTATGCTAAAGATTACCGACGGAAACAATTGTTAAACCGGAATATGGATAATTTTATCCGGCAAAACTCACCCCCATCCACCGGCGATGAAGCTGAAGATCTTGCAATACATGTTAACAGACCTGCAGCTGATGGCATTGAAAATCAAAGAGCCTTAGAAGCCAAAAGAAGAAGCTTAAGGCAACGAAAACGCAGAAACAAGCAAATAAAAAAAATGAATGATGTTATTGCAAAGCTTAAAACTAAACTAAACAGTCAGCGTCAGAAGTACAAGCGTGTGAAACAACAGTTGAAAAAAGTAGTTAAATCCGCAGAAAAAACACCTAAAACTAGAATCGAAGCAATGAGTGAAGATGTGACGAAAAAGCGAGAATTAGTGAAAAAAGCTCTTTTTGGAGAAGTCATGAAAATGCAACTAGAAGAAAACTTTGCAAAAACTAGGAACTACAAAGATAAAGCGGAATTCAGAAAAGTGATATCTGGAAAAGTGGTTGATAAGTATAAAATATGGACAATTAAAAATAAAGCAGTGACATATAAAAAAACAAGACCTCAGCTTGTTAAGAAAAAAAGAAACCTGAAATCGAAAATGCAAATGGAAAGTTTAGTTCAAGAATTCTTTGAAGACGATGCTAACAGCCGCCTTGCAACCGGAAAAAAAGAGTTTATTACTAGAAAACAAGTCAAAAAACAAAAGCGATATCTGAACGATAGTCTGTTGAAATTGCACACAAAGTTTTTGAAAACTACGCCCTTAATAATCAGCTATTCTTTATTTTCTCGACTACGACCATTTTGGGTCGTACCGCCGAAGCTGTCAAATCGTGAAACCTGTACTTGCACATATCATGAAAACATGGACCTGAAGATTGCCGCTCTCAGAACTGCAAATATACTAGCAGTACACAATCATCAAAGTTTGCTGGAAGAACTTTGTTGCAATCGTTACGCTGAAAGATGTCTTCAAAGAATATGTGATGACTGTGGTCAAAGAAGCTTAACTTACAAAGAGTACGATAACTCGAAATCAATTGTATTAAAACAATGGGTAAGCAAGAAAGAGCCCATAATGGATATAAAGACAAAGAAAAAAAGATTTGTTACCAAGTGTAAGATAGAATCACAAGAAGTTAAACCCAAAGAACTCATCGCAAAAATTGAAAGGGATATCGTAAAATTTTTCCAACACGAGTTTAACATAATTCATCAGTACAGTGCAATCAAACACCTGAAAAAGTCGCTAACTGAAAACGATGCCTTAGTCCATATGGACTTTTCGGAGAACTTTTGTACAAAATACAATCAAGAAATCCAAACATTCCATTTCGGCGGTTCCCGTACTCAAATCTCCCTGCACACTGTCGTCGTATACCTAAAGGATTCTGTTACTTCACATTGTACTATGGCATCTAATTTATCTCATAATGTCGGCGCAATTTGGGCTCATCTTAAGCCAATCTTAACAGCATTGCCTCCAAATATCCAGCACGTCCATTTTTTAAGTGATGGACCAGTCACTCAGTATAGGAAAAGATCGATGTTTTACATGCTGGGCTGTGAACTAACAAAAATGTATCGCAATATAATAACTTTTACTTGGAACTACCACGAGGCCGGTCACGGAAAAGGCGCACCCGATGGTGTAGGAGCCACGTGCAAGCGGACGGCTGATCAAGTTATTGCAAGAGGAGGGGATATAACTGATCTTAAAGACTTTGCTGCTGTTGTTCGTGAAAGATGTCCGTCCATACAAGTGAATGTAATCGATGAATGTGAAATAGACAGCATGAATGCTTTGATTGAGACAAACTCTCACAAATCGGTCGCATTTAAAGGGACGCTTTCAGTGCATCAGGTGACCGGCTCTGCGTTTTTACCCAATCAGCTTGTAATGAAATCGCTAAGTTGTTTTTGCAGCTCGCAAGTTTGTGAACATTTCAAACTGGGATCTGTTAAATACAAGTCTGACGTTATTGACACGCCTTTGAATATTTCAGCCATTTTTACGGATTCCGAAGATGACGATTTGCCCCTTTCCACATTTTTGCGAAGCGAGGAGATGATTGAGAAACCTGGAGTTAGTGACATCCTTAAGGCTCAACTGCATACTTCTTACAATGAAGGAGATTACGTCTTAGTTAAATATGCTACTCCAAAAACAGAATACCGTTATGCTGGAATCTGCTCTTATGTTGATGAGGAAGAGGGAGAGTTAAGAGTCACATTTCTCAAACTCGCCAATACTGCCGGTACTCTGTTCAAACTGGACGAAAATGACATTTCGGATGTGTCAGTAGAGCAAGTAATAAAAAAACTTCCTGTACCAAGCCTTGTAATGAAAGGAAAACGGGTATTTTACAAATTCAGTGTCGAAATTGATATCTTTGAAAAGTGATTATTTTTTTATTCAGACTGAAAAGTTATTTTAGAGCTAATGTTTTTGTTAATTGATTCATAACTATTAATAATTATACTATCTATCCTTATAATGACGGGAAAACGGGTATTTCACAAAGTCAAATAAGAAGTTTATGTTTTTGAAAAGTGATTATTTTTTTGTTAAAGACTGAAGAATTATTTTATGTGTTATGTTTTATGACTAAAAGTTTTTGTTAAATGATTAATTTGTTCATAACTATTAATATTTATACTGTCTATTACTAAGGAAACTTACTCAGTATTAAATACGTTTTCAGTAAGACTGCTTTAAAGACTGGTTAAAGATTACTTGTAGTATCTAAGCAAGAAACGTGAATTTTGTTACATGTACACTAAGTACTTAATTAGTTTAAATGTCATTTGATTTAAAACAATGTGCCATTATAAAATATTAGTTTTGTATTCAATATATCTAAAATTTTCTATGAATTGTGTGTTTTAATCAGTTCCATGGTAACCTCGTCAGTTCCCTGGCATTCAAATTTACAAAAATCGAAATATCTCAAAAACTAATTGCTAAAGTGACTGGCCTGATTCAAAATCGTATCAATGGTTATCTTACCTACGTCCTAATAATAAAAAAACTGTTTATTTTTCATCAAAAACTTAAAAAGCAAAATGAGAGTAAAAATTGTCCAACTTTTGTAGAAGTACCCATATATAGTTTGTTGCCTGTGACTGTTTTCCAACAACAAGCTCACTATCCGAGCTGGTCTTTTTTTATAAAATAAAATAAAGAAAAATATCAGTTGTAAAGGTTTTTTGTGTGTAATCAACAAAACATAATACGCAATTTGTTCATTATAATGATACACTAACAATTTAGAACATTAATCAATTGTTCAAGGAAAATACATGAGATAATACTTGTTAAATATTTGTATCATGGTTAATGTGTCTTATTTTCCAATTTTCTGATCCGGGACACTGGGCACATAAATAATCCCAAGATGTTTTTTTCAAAAAGTGCTCTTAGTAAAAGACATTTACAGTGTAAGTGCTTCGTGCTTTGTGCGGGTACCTGTTTTTATGCCCTGTATAACAATCCTTGCATATAAAATTTAATCTCTATCTCCTTTGGCGATAGTATCACTTGTGAAAGTATTGACCAATTTTACTAATTCTTTTATGGTTGTGTTAGTGATTGAAAAAAAATATTCGTAGGTATGACAGAAAAACGTCTATCGTACCTACTACGTCGTAACGTCAACTAATCATGTAGATAAAAATTAATTTCCGTTGTTCTTGGTCACCACGTCACGCCCTAGCGGATGAACCGACTTTGCTTTCTTTTTTTTTTAAGTGTTGCTAATCGCGAGGGTTTTACAACTTCACCAGATCATCAATTTTGCTTTTTATATTTTTGTTGTATTGACAGGAGCACTGCTCAGACGGTAGTACAATCTATGTTACGAAAAAAAAACAGAAGTCTCGATTTGAGCCGGCTATGTATGGTCACTTTACTAACAGTTATCTCTAAAATGATTGCATACGAACAATAATGTGTTACGGTAAATAACGAAATAATTAAATACATTCCGATAAGGACGGGTCTAATTATTATTTTGTGTTATTATTCGGGCAGGAAATAAAACAAGCAGATACAGAATAAAACAAACAATAAAGCGCTACTGCTCCTGCTGGTGGAAATATATAGGAAACCTTGATACACCCAAAAATGACAATGTTCTCATAGAAATTTGATTTTCAACTAGCAGCAATTGATGCATTTAATTTGAAATATTAAAAACAATGCATATTTTTTGTACTTTTATGCATATCTGCCCACCAAGTTTCCCGGTTAATCAGCAAAGAGTATCAAGTAACTGTCGCGATACTTACAGACCTGTTAAGCTTCCATATTAATTGCTTTTTCTTACAAACACGCAAGTCTTGTAAACTTTTTACTTGAGTGTGTGTTCGGGCTCATTTGCAAAATAGACCATCTGCCTTCCTGCAAGGCAGCTTTTAAAAGTCGAGCACAGGCTAACCGTCACTATCACTGTGACATCTGACTAGGTGGTAGAGTTTCCCAGCGGCTCGCCTGGATTGGTACCACCACCTCATCTATTCCTATCGCCAAACGTCAGCACTTGCCGTTGACGTATTCCGGTTTGGAGGATGAAGTAGCCGGTACATTTACTTTTGCTCCAGGCCTAATATTCCAGACTTATGTTGGCAACGCACTGTTGCCACCTTTAGTGCCTTTAGGCAGCGTGAATTTCTTAAAAACAGGAAATCCGTCTACTTGTTTGTCTCCCAATACCATAAAAATAACAAGTAAAAAAAATTGAGAAAATACCGGAATGATTTGTTCCTTGAATGTCAACCTAAATTACCCCAACCACCACTACTCGCTATTGCTAATGCGATTGGTTATGGTATCATGGCCATTACCTTAATCCGTAATGGTCTACAATCATGCGATTTTAAAGTCGTTTCTTACCCCGCACAACACCTTTGTGAAATCAGTTACCAAGGGCGGTATTTCCAAATGAATAAGAGTTGGGTACCTTCAAGAAAAGATCATACTCATTCCTTAAAGGTCAGCAACGCATCTGTGACACTCCTGGTGTTACGGATGCTTATAACTTTCCATTAAGTGATCCATTTATTTGTTTGCCTCCTCTTGCTCGTATATAAAAAGTACGACATATATAATAAATTATAATAGCAAATAATTGCTATGCTCCAAACAATTATTTACTATATTATTTTGCTTGCACATTTCAGGAAATGTATATTTAGCTATTTGACCAATCGAAATGAAATGTAGATGACGCAATGTCAGAATTGCATGCTATACCTAAATATCGAACCTAAAACGCAATAATTGACTCATCCCTTTGTTGTGCTGCATAAGCAAATAAAGCTTAAGCAAATAAACAGGCAATTTACATGCCTATTTATTTGCTTATGAAGAACCACACAGTTTCTAAAACTCAATCCCAATAATTACTTTATTCTAAGAGTCAAAAAAAGTAACTCGTCTGGACTAAAAACGCAGATTTTCACTTCCAATACATAGCGCATATTTTTGTACCTAATATTTTATTGTGAAACAAGAGTTTCAGATTTAAACGCTAACAAATAAAATGTATTTTTATTTAACTTAACAAAGGTGGTCTTAAAACCTTTTTTTTAAAAAAACGACAACTTAGTTTTTTTCGTCAAACTCATTCACAAACCACCACCCAACAATATTTTAACTACTTACATGTGTGTCATGCTATACAGCATAGTTACCCAGACAAATTCCAGTCCAGCAGACTCACCTATAACTCGTAATTAAAGATGACAAAGCCAATGAATTTTGACGAAAATGACTATAATAGTGTTTTTAACATTGTACGTATAGAAAAATATCACTATTAGGTTTACTCTCTTCACTCACTTCTATTGACGCCTTATTATTTTACATTAGCAAAACATCCAAACGTAAATGTCATGCATGCAAATGCTCTCAAAACAATATTACATATTACTGCAAAACTACTTTATTTCATCTAATAGTTAGATCATCATAACAGATCTGTTATCAGATCTGCTATCAGCTGTTATAGCTGATCAGCAGATTTCATTTTCCATTGCCTTTGGTCTGTTGGGGTGCACGCTCTCCAGCAGACCATCCTGTATAGTTTGAATGCGAATTATCTCATAATTTAACACAGGTAGACTTATACGTCATATACGAACATTATATTCGTTGGAGTTACGACATTAAAATACGATTGATCAGGATTTATCAGGATGGCTCTGCTGCAGATCATGACACCTACACGGTTGTTGCTTTCATTATAATATTCAAGCGTGTTATAGCTGCAGGTACTAAAAATACCCCATTTTATAAAAATCTGACTTGTAATATTGCTATAATAGTCACATATAGCTCGGCACATTAAAAAGTAATATAGTTAGAGATACATGTATTCTTAAGGTTATGTGCCACTATCATGGATATGCGGCGATGGATTTGTAGCGTAACAAACGCATTAGAAACGCTCATATACGTGGCAACCTCCTAGTTGCCACGTATTTAGACCTGGTTGCCACGGTTGGTTAGAAAAGAGCCACTTGGTCAAGCCAAAAACGCTAGTTGTGTCGTGAAACAAGATATGTATAGTCAGACTAACTATGAATATTGCCGAACACAAGAAAGAAGTGAATAAAGAATATAAAAGGTTAGCAGAGTAGAATAGGTTATTTGTGTCTATGCTAGACAGATTAAAATATAAGTCAGTACCAACAAGACCACTGGCGGTAGATTGCTGTGCAGCAACTAGCCCGGGTATTTATCTAGTGCGTCCCTATTCTGTCAACATAATGACTCGTTCATGTTCCGGTGTGGAAGGTACGGTAGCCGAAAGGTTTGTTCTACCGGACAGGACAATGACGCAACCGGTGAGATCTATTTTACCTATAGGCCAGGTTTGTCTCTTACCAACAGGAGACCAGTGTAAGTGTTCGTTGTAAATACATAAAAAAAATGTCTTCATGCCCTTAACCCCCCAGGAAGTAGGCAGAGTCACTGCCAGGGCACCCACGACTAGCCGAAGACACTAAGTCCCATAGTGTAATAGGTGGCAAGCCTATCGCCAACCGGGAACGTATTCAATCCCGGGCGACGTCATTATTATTAGAAAATATTCATTTACAATTTTTTTTATTGCCCGACCTGAGGATTGAACCCGGGATCTCAAAAAAAATTCTCGGGAAAAAAAGTCAAGTCTGAACACAGAAGCTTACATAAAAAATCGACGGGTTGCACTCCGGGAGTGCCGACAGAAGTTAAAACTTGAATATTAACGTTTTGCATTTTTGATATTTTGGAAAGGTTAGGGAAAAATTTTACGAATTGCTTTAACTATCAGTATGAAAGTACTATCATTTATATGTTAGAATATAATATTCATTTATTGCGCTATCGTACGCAAACATGTACGTGTATGTGTCGTCTAAATGAAACAGCAGGCGCTGGCATACATTTTCACCGCGCCGTAGAGAGTGGGATAATTCCTCTCCTACGCCACTCCGGCTGTTTACTCTCCATTCGTCTTACGAATTTTCGATCAGGACACGTGTCCTGCCACGATTTTAGAAGTTTTCTCCCATTCTAAAAAAGTTGGCAACGCCGCTAAAGAAGTTTTCCCTTCAAAAAAGGAAAGCGGACCTAGGTTCTCACGCCGCCTAAACGTGAGGAACTGGTTCCTCCATAACAGGATTCATTAAATACTTAGTAGGGTTAATAGTAGTATGACGATAGTGATTGATATAGAATTGAATATTTACGACTCCAAAAACTTTTATCAGTCCAACTCCTGCTTACGACCAACGTGGAAACCTTTGTAAGTAAAAAAGTAAGCTGCCATTGTATAAAATAAGCAACCATATTAATGAGGTGATATTTCATGCCTGTGTTCAGGAGAAGGACATAGGACACTATCTCGTTCGACTGCATCGAAACTAGGAAAAACAAAATTGAAACGAAGTTCACCGGAACAGCTAGTACTTTATTTAACACAAAGAGCAAAAATGAACAAACTATCTGCCTTCTTGCGAAGCATCCCGGCAGCAAATATACCAACAAGATAATTGGTAGTATAAAGCTTTATAGCGACTTGGCCAGCGAGTGATTTACCGCCTAACCTATTTCTGCTGCCATAATACGAGTATTCTGGCCAAGAGTGGGGTAGCCAGTACAGTTGCACAATAGGTCCTACTCCCCGACTACAGAATAGCGATGTACCTATACCATATGTAGTGTCTATATGCCACTGTTGTCCCTTATTGTTCGTTGTATTATGCCATTAAAAAATGAATAAATCAATGAATACACTATATTATGCTCGAAAATTTACACAAATTAGACACTCTTTCACTGATAATACTAGTGTAGTCCGGTGAAGTTATAAAAACCGCGAGGTTAGCAACGTATTAGAAATCTCAAAAGAAACTTATCACACTTTACTTAAGGTCCAAAAGGCAGTCTTTTTGCTTCGAAGCGATTCCTGCCAAACAACCTCTTGATAAGGGGACAATTTACGTATTAAAAAAGCTACAAAGCCTCAGTTCAGAATTGTCTAATCTAAGCATGAACATTTTAGTAAGTTCTCTCTGCTTCAAAGATAGCGATGATTCTTCATTTCCATCTACGCATTTTGTCATCAATCATATTATTACAACTTCAATGAAAATTAGTTTTATCTGACAATGCACAGCAGCCACTCGTTTATCGAGTCAAGTTTTATTTTGATAAATTGATGTCGGTCCCAATACAATGGCCGCAGCGCGAATACAGTCGGAGCGAGTAGCGTTTAGAAATCACATGATATTTTTGGTAATTCTGATTATCAACTAAACTTAAATTAAACTTTCTCGGTTCAAAGCTCGGGCTTTGCACGGTTATGAAATATGCATATAAACCTTCTTCTTCAATAACTTTTTCTACTAAAAGAAACCACATCAAAGTCCGTTGCGTAGTTTTAAAGATTTAAGTATACAAAGGGACATAGAGATAGAGGAAGCGACTTTGTTTTATACCATGTGGTGATGTATGCTATGTTTTTTAACGAAATAATTAAGCTTAGCAAAACTGCAAACAATGACTACAATTAATACATTGAGTACAAAGTCACGATTTGATACCTATTTTTCCGAAAGACAGCAAATTGTTCCGAAATGTAGGACCATTTCGGAAAAATTTGCTGTCTTTTTTATGTCATTAATTTTATGCACATCCTACTAGTACCCAAAAACCACTACTCGAATCATGATACAACTAATATGGGGACCACCTTGAAATCATGATTTATCTTTCTAAAAAAACATCAAAATCGAATAATTATTGACACAGTAATGGTGTAACCAACATACAAAAAAATTAAAAAATACAGTCGAATTGAGAAGTTCCTCTTTTTTGAGTCGGTTAATAAAAAAAGAGAGATTTTTGAAAAAAAGCGATTTTAGACATGTATGATTATAAGAACCTGTCAACTCGCTAGCGCCAATCCTATGACAAGTGCCTTTACCATGAGTTTAAGATTCGTCGACTTTTACGAGGAAATTATTTGTATGAAACCTTTGAACAGCGCCTCTACCGGTAACTAAGAGAATATTTTTTTAGAAGAAAAGCGCTTGTAGATTTCGATACGTCAATTACCGAACGTTATTAACAAACTCATGGTAAAACTAAGGTTTTAAAATAATAATCTACCGATGTTGACCAATGCAACATTTCTGTTATGTCGTCGTTTATTTTCCTACTTATTATTGTTTCTTTATTGACATTTTTGTATTCTTATTTTTTATTATCCAAATTGTTTGTAGATCTCAGAATCCTAGAAAAAAATAAATCTTATTTC
>DVZK01000509.1:0-11747 GCA_018236665.1 Calephelis perditalis | reverse complement strand
TCTCTGAACAAATACAAATATTGAATCCTTTTGATCTACCAAATGTAAGTAATTCTATGGAAATTCCATTTCCATATTTTTATATGTGATAGGTTAGAGAAAAGGTCATGGGTCTCCTGTTGGTAAGAGACTACCGTGGCTTATGGATTTCCTCTGTCTTATCTCATAAAAAATCTCATTAAGTCACATTTAGATTAATAAAAAACATTTACAAATAAATATTTCGCCTTTGCCCTGGTTGCCTCTACCTACATATTACCTACGTATACCTCTGCCTACATATTCGTGGATATGGCCTCAAGATACATTTAGATGATGTAAATTACATTAGATGTTAATTATAGGATACGAGTATGTTGGCTCAATGAATGATTAAAAGATAGTTGACATTTCTAGCCATTAGAAGGTGACACTAATGTGCTATTAATAAATGTCATCATAAGAAACTACAAAAACAGTTTCAATTAGAGCAGCAAAAATCAGTAGTAGTTTCAAGTTTAATATTTCACATTATTTTTAAAACCATAGCTTATATTTTTTTATTACTAATTTCAAAATAATCCAACAAGAAAAGAAATGGTAAACACATTGTTATTAGATGACAGAAATTTAAAATTTGCCATTAATTAATAAAAATATTCATGAGATTCATACCAAACAATTTTCTTAAATATTTTTGTAAACCAAAAAATGTTCATGTCGAGTAGCACTTTTTCTAAATCATCATCAGCCGGAGGACGTCCACTGCGGGACATAGGCTTCCCCCAAAGAGTGCCATAAGTCACGGTCACCAGCCGCTGAATAATACAAATACATTCGAGGTTTGAGAACCACTGGTTTTTCAATAAATAATATACTTAAACAGCTACACGGTCCCATGCAAAATGTCATACAACTTACTAAACAACCTGAATGTTACACTTTTCCGAATAAACCACCGCTTTTGTTATCGGGGGTTCAAAATAATAATTGAAATGACATTGAAATATAATTTAATAGTTTAGTTCTTAAGATTTATATTACTAATTATACCTTGAATAAACTTAGTTAACTCAGCAAAATTAAAGACAAAAACTAATTAAATATATTCTCCTAAAACTGTTTGAAATACGTAATTTATATTATAAATTACTGTTATTTTAAGGCGCTTCAAACTAAAGGTTTTCGTTTCTATTCATAACATTCGTTCTTAACTTACAAAGTGGTTTTATTATTGCATTTGATAACGAGTATGTTTTTCGTCACGTCATTTTTGCTAGTGTGGAATGCCCAGGGGGTACCGTTGGCCCTTCTATCCCTGTACAATTAAGGAACGCAATAAGAAGTGAGTCATGTATTATATATAAAGTAGTTTAGCATATTTTCTATGTTTTTCAATATGTAGATGAAATACTGCCAGTGTCGATGTGCTAAGTTGTGTTGACTGCTTTGAGGGTCGATGGTTGTATCGTAAATTGTAAATATAAATTCCTATCAGTTTTTAGTCAATTTATTATTAAATTATTTTAATTTTAAAGTTTTTCAAGGACAGATTCTTAAGTTGGTGTTAATAAAATAATGTAGCGACTTTACAACCCAATGTGTCAATACCTTAATATTTCTTTTATTTTTTGATTCCAAGAAATATATTTTGGATTCTTTTAATTTTTGTTAAAGGGAAACGATATAAATAGTATTTTTACTTACGACTATAACATCATTTTTAAAGGTAATTAATTAATGTTTTCTTTATATTTTAAAGTAAACTTTGATATACAACCATTTGGCTCTTAAGTGGTCGGTTCTGTATGGGATCGGTTTGGTTTTAAATATCTTCAGCGCATATAACGTAGAGATAATTTAGTTCGCGTAACTCCTCGAGTAGGTAATGTAACGTCCGTTGCCAATAACCAAATAGTATTGATCAATTCCTTTTTTAATATTTCATAGTAGGTAAGTGTATCTGCGCACAATATATATGTGAGGATGATACTTTTGTTTCCCAAAGTGCAGCCCGACTGCAAATATTTTGGTACTATTTTACCAGGGTTCAGCGATGCGGTGTCTGCTACATGGTGTGATTTGTATTTTGAATTTAAACTAATGTTGCCAGATTCGTCTAAAAATTTCGCCAAATTCTTTTTTTCAAATAAGTATCTTTTGGCGATTTTTGAAATGTATTTTAAAACAAGTCCAACACTCACTAAACACCTGTAAATTGCTAAGTTTGAAATATTGAAAATATACCATTAAAATTTGGTTTACCTAAAACTAAATAAAAAAATGTATTAAGTTGATTCCTACATTATGTTATTTATTTTATATTTATTGACCAAAAAAATACATGGGTATGGCAACACTAAGCCAAAAAAATAGACTACTGTTTGTGAAGGAACTCCTCTTTTAGTATACAAAGCCCCGTATGTAGCAGAGGTCCTGTTCGCTCTGCCCTGATTGTATGTAAGGTAGGGAGTGGCTATTCACGTACATCTTGATGGCATCTAGTGCTAAAATTTCCATTAAAGCACAAAATTTAGTTTTAACATATAATTCACTGTTCAGTAAAAGCACTTTACCTACCAACTGCGGATATTTACTCTTTAATACCTGTTTAAATATATGAAAATCTATATTTTTAACAAATTTAATTTTAATATACCTAATTAATAAATTCCTAAAGATAAAGTTTTAATATATTACGTGTATAGTAGTGTAACGCGAGGTGATAACGCTTATTATTTGTTCCCTCATCGCCAGACTATTGTTTACTGTCCATAATATGTAAACTGATGTGTAATAGATATCAGTATGTTTCAGGTATTTTGAATCCGACTTAATGTATGTAAAAATAAATGTTGTTTAAAATTGTGATATTTTATTTAACTACCCTCATATTGGCTTACTTTTCTATTTCATATTTATTTGTTTGCAAAACAAATAAGTTATTACATATGGGTGTTTATTAAAATTTTATTCTGATATCTACTTAAGTATTTCCATGTATTCGTATCGTTGACTAACACCCATAACACAAGCATATAATATGCTTCAATTTGTGTAACTTGTCCAGGAATGGTTATTATTATATCTTGCCAAACACATAACGTACCAATATTTAAAACAACATTATTCTAAAAAACACGTTAACAATTATTCTATTGACAGTGAAATCCAAATTTATGTTAATTAATACATTTGAACTTAATTCCAACCGTTCTGTTTGTATTGGAAAATTCCTCATAGTCGAATTCGATAAAAAAAATTATCCTATGTTCGTCTCCTGGTTCTAAGCTACCCCCCCCCCCCTATCAATTTACAGCCATATTAACATAAAAATAATGTACTAGTGTTACTAACACGAATTTCTTTTATATAGTATATAAATTTATTATTTTCATCATAAAATACTTGAAAGTTCGTGATTTTTATCTTTTTAAGTTTTAACCCTGACGGAAAGATGAACAATTTCGATGCGTGGGTTTTGTTTGAACCCGCATAGAAACCGAAAACTGGCTATTTTAAAGACGAACATAGTTTGCACCGAGTTCTTATGCACCTTACAGGAATATAGGTCATTGGTGACTGAGTGCTGAGCAAGCAACATGCCCGGGTAGGGATACACCGCCTTATTTATTCCTACCGCCACAAGGACAGTGTTCTGCTCCGAATAATAGGGCACACCCAAGCATATTTTTTGTATTGAACTTGGCTCTCCTTTTTTACATTTATGTTGTTGGGGAGTTTTGTGAAGATTTTACATAATTAACGACAAGGGTAGAAGCTATTGATGAACTAGCTTAAAAGTAAAATTCCTTCTATAAAATAACTTAAAAAACTTTATTTAAAACCAAAAGCAGCACAGCAAAATCTTTATCAAAAATAAATGAACAATAAACAAAGACATTGTGAACATCACAAGAGCTACAAAAATGACTTGCAAAGGGGTTTTTGAAGTGGCAACATTTAACTCGACCGAAACAAAACACAGGGTCAGTAACGTACTCAAAAATAATAAATAATTTGAATTTGTAGCTATCATAATTCATATCACACACGTTATTTCTCATAATGTTTAGTCTTTTGGTAACAGATAACAAAGAAATAAAAATGTGTATTTATGTAAGAAGTGAAACTTTTTATGGCATCATTTATCATGAAGAGTAATAGAAGTTTCGCTTTAAAAAAAACTGCAAGCACCTTGCGAGAGCTTCAAGATAACTCACGAGGCCGCACATACCGGTCGGCAAATCAAAAATCACGTAGAACTCAGTTTGAAATTCGGCGATTACATACAGTGGTTTTTTTGTGGAGTGCAACTTGGTCAACATTCTAAATGAAGGTAACAAAGCAATGTGGCACTAAGTTTCTCTCATACGTAATAAAGTTTCACTTCGAAACTTATCTTACAAACATTACTGCATACATAGATGTGAGAACACTATTTTATTGTCGAAGAGAAGAGATAAAATTCTGTATTTTCATTCAGTATAACCAAATATTGCCCATTCAAATTCCTTTTAGTCTATTTATATACAAGTCTATGGCAATGAGAAAGGTACACAAATCTTTGGACTTCCTAAGGCATTCGTAGAGGCTACTCACATTCAGGGTCGAATTTAAAATTTGGACTTTATTATAAATCCATACTTTTTAATATTTCGGCTGTTGCTTTTAAAGCGTTATGTCTAAACCATAAACATATTTTAAGTGGAATTATGAAAGAGAAAAGTATGTGATCTTGGAACAAAAGCTAAGTTTTTAACACTACATTATATAACGAAGAAATATTTTTAAAATCCTATCTTCGCAAAAACATAAAGTAATAATTAATAGCAGTATTAAGTTTATCAATTGCTTTAAAAAAGGTGTGTCTTCAAATTACAATTTCCTTAACTATTTTTTACTCAAATTTCGCAAAATATAACTTAGTTCTTCGATACCATACTTCACTTTTAAGAGTACAGATAAAAAAAATTAAGTAGAAATTCGACCCTAAAAAGCGTGCATGCTTTCAATATTAATTTAAAAAATAAATTACATAAAATAATACAATGTGAACTGAACTATTGCTAGTTTCTGAGGTGTCTAACCTATGACAAATATACACACATTTACGCACTAAAATTAGGATACTGGAACAACAATGTGAGATATAAGCTAAGCGGTTACATGTTCCTCATATTTTGTCAGGTTTTACAAAATACATTCATGCCCATATACCCAAAGAGGTGGGCAGAGGTACAAGAGCACACACGACTAGCCCAAGACACCAAGTCGCACATATGCGATCCCGAGCGTCGTTGTTTTTAGTAGAAAAGAATTTTATTATTTTCAATACACATTTTCTATTTTTTTTTGTTTGCCGACCCCCGGGGATAGAAACCGGGACCTCAACCTCAAGTACGATGCCCGACCGCCAGACCACGAGGTTAAATTTAGGTTTTGTATTGTATCAAGAAATCTGACTAAAAGTAGATCATAATATATTATAAGTCTCTTTGTCTAGTTTTAGTCAAACTAACTAAAATGACCATCCAAATTTTACCAGTTTACGTCAAGCCCATATCCAAAAATGGTCACAAAAACCAAGTCAGAAACATGAATTCTGAAAGTTTCCTTCAGTAATTGCTTAATCCAAACTAGTATGTCAAATCAATTTATAATAAATCTAGTTTATTTGCACTTTTTGTGCATGTCTTTTTTTTTAATTTAAATTTGCTTATTTTTTTAAGAATTTATTTTGTTCCGTGTTTTTGTATGTGTGTATGCAAGATACTATTATTATAAGTAGCTTTTTTTTTTAGCTTGACTGTTTTCACTTAAAAATTGTGCGCGATTGAAATCTGACGTCTTTATTTATAATATACGGATTATTAAAAATATATAATGACCGTAATATAGTTACGTTTGGTAAAGTTGGGATTTTTTTATTTTTAACGCCAATATTTCACATTGTTGCTTTTAAGTATTACTTGTATTTATTTAATAATAATAAGCGTAATTGAAAATAACCGAGTTCTTATTGTGACGTTTTTGAGCAATATTATTTCCAAAATAAGTGTTTTAGCAAAAACATTCTTAAAGGTCATGGCACACTATCCCGACTGCGAGATAAGTTGTACGGTAGCAGCAAGCGTGCTGACTGCCCGCCGTGTTTTTTTTTCATATTGACATTACTAATTATATTTTACTACACGCGATTTAATGCTCAAATTTAAATACCAAACTAATAACTGGGTTGAAGAGATGATGTTGAGATCCGGGGTAGTGTGCCATCACCTTAATACACACAACAAGATAGTATAAAATTATATTACTTTAAGGCCTACCGCTCGATATGCAACCTGGTAGGCGTAAGACATCACGATATTGACCCGATCACAAATAAGACAAACAGACTAGGCATGTCCCATACTCATTTTGTAAACATATCGATAGTTTTTCATATTTTTAAAACATAATTATATTTTGTTTAATAATCTATTATTTAAGAAAAAAAAGTTGAAACACCGACAGAAAAACTATATATATTGTTATAAGTTTGACATGTCTGTGTGTGTATGACTGTGACAAAATACTCGTACTTTTGAATGGATGGTCCTATTTCGGTGGGGTTATTTTAAAATCTGACGTGTTTGAGTTGGTTTTTAGTCCGAATACATAAACCTATAGTTTTGTCAGAGTTCATTAATTTTTATAATTGTGAAACTTAATTTTAGGTTTATTTGTAAAAATTATAGAATAAAAAATTTATAAAATTGTTGAACATTTCACACAACATGTCTTTTCAAATATTCTTTGACTTATAAAAATAAAACGACACAGACAATACACAAGATGAGTACAAAAACATTCACCCGAACTTATTGAAGTTTATTTGTCTTTTTATTGACAATAACTTTACTTGAGAGAGCACTTTTACCATTTATTAGCTAAGGTATTTGACAATTATCTTTATTAATATGTTTTATTACTTCCGAGTTTGGGATACAAAGTAAAAGTACTACTACACCTGAAAAGACTAAAATATATAAATACTTGAAATGACTAAAAAAACTAAATTGGTGGTAATTTCGTACCCACTGACTAAACTTATTCCGAGTTATTGCTATCTTCTTTCAACGATAGTAATAGAAAGAGACAAACACGTCACTATCAAATTAGTTTAAAAATGACTTTATACTTTTAATCTATTCAGAAAACGTCGATTAAAAACATCACTAGTTGACATGTCCAGACTAATCTGACATGTTTAAAATATTCCATCTCATTTCTTTTTTTTAAGATACCTGAAATTAGTTTAGCTAGTGCTCAGAATTGTTAAAAAATATTCTATCAAGTATCAAAATTCATACAATCAAATAATACAGATTCATATTAGCAGTTCATAGAAAATAGGTGTATATTTAACAAGTTCAAACCAAATCAAAGCAGTTTGTGATATAGCATCAAATACCTTTTTCCAAAGCGTATATATTAATAAATCACTCATTAAAAAACTATAATACACTTAAGTCTTAAAATCTCAGCAACTTACTATGTAATATTATCAAGTAATTTCGATTTTCCATAGTAACCAATAGTGAGTAAATTAAATATGGATATTATAGCAACTATAATGAATATTTTTAATGTAATTCTTGACGAAACGTTAACTGTTATTCCTTTAAAACAGTTATCTAAAGAAGTCGGTCAAATGAAAATAAACAAAAAAGTCAGTCCAGTACTGAATTTAAAAAAAACTCATGACTTCTTTTTTAGTAACAAATGCAATAATTTACGTCAATAATGTTTTAAGAAAAATACAAAAAAACTTATTTTCGAATATTTTTTGTTATTAACATAAAAAACACTTCTGTTGATTTAAATTTAAATACCCAGTATAAAACAAATATTTAAAACTAACCGCGTGTTCACACAGGCAACAGAAAGCGATAATTTTGTTTATATTTTAATTATTTTTATAAATTAATGATTATTTTCACGCTTATATCTTCGAAAAGGTAGGCAGATGTACAACCAGAGCAGTACTTATGGTTATGGAAACTAACATCAAGTGGCAAATTAAAAAGTTGCTTTTTCTTAAGTAGTAGCTTCGGATAATCTTGTGTGTCCTGGTTGTACCTTTGCCTATCTCTTATAAGATACGGGGCTTTAATACGTTTACTTTTTTAATATTGAAATATTATCTATGTTTCGCATTTGTAAAAAAATGTTGCCGTTGCACCTTGAAGTAAATTAAGTAATCAAATTAAAAAAATGTTACTGTCACTTAAATTTTGTGATTTTTGACAATTTCTGTAAAATACTGTGTAATTGTTTATTTTTATTTATGCAAATTAGAATTGATGTGTGATTAAAATAATTATCTTTATATTCGTTTTTCAAGTAAACTTCGGCGAATCGCGGGTACCCTGGTCGTACCTTTGCCGAAATCTTCAAGTATACGAGCGTTAATATACTTATTTTTTTCATTATAGAAATATTCACTACGTTGCTCATTTGTAAAAAAAATATTGCCTTTGCACTGTGACAAAATAAAAAACATTACTGTCGCTTAAATTTTGTCCTTTTAGACATTTCCTATAATATAATACTGCGTAATTATTTTTATTTATGCAAATTTAAATTGTTGCACGATTGTAATAACTATTTTTTTTAGGAGTTTCGTAAGAAAGATATGCCCTTACATAGACAAAAAGTCGCATGCGATTCATGCAAGTGTGAACGCGCGGTAATACGCTTATGTTATGGGATTTAACCACAAAATACTATTAAAATTAAGCAACACTTTAAACTAACCTACAGCTTATAGTGACTTGAACTTAAGCGTACTGGCACTTTAATTAGGCAATTGGTCCCTTTTTAAAATTAACTTATAGTTAGGACTAACCTTGACTACATTGTTACGATAATAACTGGATTTGAACCAACACCCTTCGACACAAACGCTTGACTTAGGTAATAAAAATTGACAAATATTTTGACGCATTAATTTCTGTGTGAGCTCAGATAAGTATCAGTTGTGTTTATTTCAAAGCCAAGCCCTTTCAAATCCTGTCCACAGAAAAGAAAATATTTTTCTTCAAAAAAAAACCTAACTTATCCCGAGAATGGTCAATACTACAATTAAAATCTTAAATAATCATATTTCATATTTACAGTTATCATACGTTTATCCTCCATTGGGATAACTAATATTATGAGGTAAGTGCAAAAGAGTGAGGATAAATCATCCATGAAAAAAAAGGTGTGTGTGCGTTTCACACACGATAGAAGTGAAACTTCAGTAAATCGACACAAGAATGAGATGAATATATATTTGTGTCTTTTACCTGAAAAAGAATGAGATGAATATATAATTTGTGTCTCTTACCTGTCGTTTTTCCGTTGCACCCGTTTTGAAATCATATCGATTCTAAAGAAGTTTCACTTCAAATCAATAAATCACTAATTTGAATATTATTACATACTCAGTTTCTACAGTACGTCTGGAACGTTGATATGTCATTTATGACAGTTCATGTAAGTATAATCATTAATTAGATAACATATCTAAAATTATTTCCATTACGGTAATGCCAGCACAAACCACATAACACATATCTAAAATTATTTTCATTATTACTAGTACAAGTGTTTCTAGTACAGTTTGGCACTCTACCATGCCATTTACGCCAGTTTGTGTAAACATAATTATTGGCAATATGACAATTTAAAAAAATATATTTTTCCAGCTGTTATTACATATTACTCAATAATCTTTAATTTGCCAGTTCGTTAGTTTGGCATGCCAATGGTGCCAGTATGGCGAATTATGCCTGGTTCCTATATTCAAGAATGTTTGGATAACGATTAACTACGGTTGCTCGGTAACTCTATTTTTTAGTATGAGTAACGCTTCGTTACTTTTGGGCGAACTACGAATAGTTACATTTTTGGAATTTGTTTTGTTGAATATAAGAATCGGGCCTTAATCTAGATAGACATAGAAGTTGGTGTCGCCAGTGTATGCGGTGGCCAGGCTCTTCCCAGCGGCGGTGGGCGCGCTGAAGGCGAGCTGGGACCGAGGGACGGCGGTCCCGTGCAGGAAGGATGCGCGTGCGCACTCCAACATGAAGGTCGCCACTCCACGCCGTCGGTGGCTCGCGTGGCTCCAGATACGGGCTACCCCACAACTGGAATAACAAAAAAATAGACCATTACTTATGAAGACATTCGTGGTACAAAAAATAACAATTATAAACATAAATCAATGAAAAAAAACCTTTTTAAAATTGGATTAATTTAGTTACAAAATATAATTATTCCTTATACACCTAATAAAATAATGTCTATTGGCAGTATCCACCAGTCAACTTTTGGGTTAAAAGAGAGTGAAGTTTGCAAATGCCACACAAATGATAATAATAAACTACATCAGTACTAATTTATATTGTATACTAGCTGTCCCGGCGAACTTCGTTCCACCCGTTCTGTTTGTATGGGAACTCTTGAATTCTTGTTTCCCTGATTCCTAGCAGAATTTCCTTTGTGTTTATCTTTTAAGCCTTCCCTGGACTTTCACAAATAATTCGAAATCAAAGTTAGCCCAATCGGTCCGGCTGTTCACAAGTTTTAGCGAGAATAAAGAACAGCAATAAATTTTTATATGTATTTTATTAATATTATTTACTTTATTAAATATTGTAATCCGTGCTAGTATTATAAATGCGAAAATCTATCGAACTGTTGCTCTCTCATGGCTACAACGCTGATCCGATTTCAATGAAATTTAATATACACATAGCTATAGATCCGGGTTCAAATATAAGCTACATTTCTTAAAAATGAACCCTCAAAAGGCTACTATACTAGGGACTATAACAGGGATGAAAATCATAACTTTTCTACACTGACAAAGTCGCGGGTAAACAGCAAGTACATATAAAATAAAGTAAATATCACTACATAGAATAAAACAAAGTCGCTTCTTCTTTCCCTTTGTATGCTTAAATCTTTCAAACTAAGCTACGGATTTTGATGCGGTTTTTTTATAGATAAAGTGTTTAAAGAGGAAGGTATATATGTATATTTTATACCCGTGCGAAGCCGGCGCGGACCACTAGTACTATTATTATAATTGTCAGTTGTTAAATAAATATTAAAAAAATATGAATAACAATTTAAAGAAACATTCACTCACCAAACAGGAAACTCTTCAACACTGCAGCAGTCGGGATCTCCGGGTATTATTTTGTGCGCTTTGGTCTTGGGTTCCATTACGACACAACCCACTATTTTCTTCTTCTCGATGTACAAGTATGCCTGAAAAGTAATACAAATAATAAAAATGCGAATGTGTGTTTATTCGTCCTTCTCTTACGTCGCAACAGAGATTAAAGTATATTTTTCCCCATATCTTGACTGGTTCCTTAGGCTTAATAGTTTTAATATGAGGATTTAACCGATGGTAACATCTACTTTACTATGAATAATACAGAAAAATAGATATATAATATAAATGTACCCGCGTAAATAATACAAATTTGTAAAATTGTATTATCCCAAATTCCAAAAGCAAACTGCTTGTGATATGAGTGTCGTACAGAAAAGGCCATTTGTCCCCCATTCTTTTTAATTATTACTTTGAGATACTATGGATGGCTGGAATACTAGTTGTTGGCGATATCAAAATCACTAGTCTGAGATTCAATCGGATATTATCCGAGGGTGGTGTCAAGAGTCTCCGAAACCGGCGTGTTTGTATGAAAAGGGTAATGAATGTG
>DVZK01000508.1:0-11752 GCA_018236665.1 Calephelis perditalis | reverse complement strand
GGGGTCGAATCCCGGGTTAGACAATAAAAAGAAAATGGGGTTTTTCCAATATTCTAAGTAAATAAAATTGCACGTGATTGGAAATGTGTCCGATTGGCGATAGGCTTGCCACCTATCATATTGTGGGACTTAGTGTCTTCGTGGGTGCCCTGTTTGTGCCTCTGCTATCTCTTCGTGGGGCCTTCTATAGGCGTGAAGATGCTTCATTCTTTTTTAAATATTCAAAATTAATACTATCGTTGAATTCAAATATATTTTATTTAGTAAGTAAACAAGTTATACTTGAATACTTGTTTATGTTATAACATACATCCCTATATCATAGTATCACAACATTTGTTTCAATAGCAGCAACAAAAAAATACATTTAATACAATAAAAAAAATATAAAGTCCTTCCAAAATAGGTGTTAAAATTTTAGACAGTGTGTGTAATAAAATGTATCTATTTTCAAAGAAATAACCTGTTTTTTTTCATTTGAATTAACACATATTGAATAACCTTATCCCTTAATTCATTTCATTAAATCACCGAAGGACTGGATCACCTTGATTACATCGTATCAAATAATAAGACTGTATACAAAAAATGCTTCTTGTCTATTATTATTATTATTTTAAGTCAAATGGATGAGTTTATGCTGCACGCAGACCTATGAAAAAATAACAAAAGTCAATTAAATCACGGTGTTTTTCGTTTAGTTATCGTTTATTAGATGTACTGACTACTGAACACCTATTTTCGAAGGACCCTACATAAATAAAAACAGTTTAATAACTTATACATAAAATTTGGAACGCTTAATTTTATAGTGACCTGAGCCCTTACTATGAGTTGACGCGCTATACTTTCTAGCGTCTCTGTAAATTATTTAAATGAAAACTGTGTAAAGCGTTTCTACTGGTTATTAAAAGAAATTAATTTTCAGACTAGAAATCCTATAGATTTAGATACTCAAATCACCTATCGTAATCAATAGCAACTCATGGTAAAGGCGATAGCGGAAATTCCGTAAAATTACAACTGTGTACGTGTGTTTCAATGTGTACGAGTGTTTACATTGTAACTTTACAAGCGAAACGAATTATCATAATAACACATTTAAAATCAGTCCAATATGTTAGTACAGTATTGTTATACACATACTTTAAAATATTCCGTTATACTGTACAAATATGAAACAGTATGGAATCTACCCACAAACTTTCGAAACGTCATGCGCATCGACGAAGTCCCTGTGCAGTTTTAGCAGTGTTGCAAGTAGCGAGTGCTGCGTTGAAGAGAGTAGTCATGTTTTTTGTTTCCGGGATCTTTTTTAAAAATGCTTTTTTGCTAGAATTAATCGCCGTCATGAGACTATTCTGAAGACTTATATTATTAATAAACTTCGTATGTATTTCAATTTGAAATTTTAAAATTACATTTCAATGAAGTGTAAATAAATATTTTATCAAATATGCTTAATTTTCATACTTTTTCATATTTGTATTTTGCAAACTGCGGAATGAGAACTAGATACAAAAAACTATAATTTCTAAAACTTCTAAAACTAATTAGAGCTTCAGGTCTACAATATTTTAACATTATTATTACAATTCTTTACTGCGATATTAATTGTTAGTTGTAGGTAACACTATAACGTTTTAAATCTGTCCAACCGTAAAACGTAGTACACATACTTTTGAGATCTTCAGTTATTGTGTAAAAGACTGCATTGCAAAGTTTTGCAAGCTGCTGAAAATGATCTAAAGGTACTGCTGTCTTTTAAAAAGTCAATTATAAAACGTCTTCGATTTTTTTTCAGTATTAGTGCTATAATAGGTACATTTATATTATTATAACGATTCTGTATTGCTCAGACCATTGTGCATAAGGGCGAATTTAATGCTTTCATGCATTTTTATTCCTATTTACTTAAATCTACTACAGCCAGACTTTGAGGCTCTCTTTGACACATATATCATGTTAAACAAATTAAATACATATTAATTGATATTGGAAAAAAACACATACATATGTAAACTAAATTCAACGCGCCACAAAGGTAATTTTAAATAACTCAAACGAAACGTGTTTGTTCGTGTCTATTAAGGTTGTTTTACAATCTCGTAAGTTTCATTTAAAGTTAAAACCTATGAGATATCCTTATTTAATAGTAATAGAAAAACCAAGTCATCCATAAAGCCAGTAATTCTATTAATTAAATTCTTCCAATACAAATTTGGAGTTTAAAAATAATAAAGTTTAGTCATAATTCATAAATTTCTAACTTTGAGGGTAACCTGAGAATTCTTTTTCCGTGGGTAGGTAAGTGCTCATTGTTTTTATAGAAACCTTACTAAACAGCATTATTGAAATTTATATCAAGTGGAGAGAATATTCCTACATGTTACATCTGGTATTAAATATTTTAAACCTAATCATCGGTTTGTACTACCTAAGGCTGTTAATATATTTCATTAAATTAAATACTACTATGACACCCATGATGTCTGTGTAACCCTCCTGGTTTGTGTTTGGTGCTGAATTGCAGAGGCTTTCACGGCAGTAGCAAAATCTGAAAATTAAAACATAATAAACAGATAGGTCAAGATGCTGAATTGAGATTAAAGGATAGTGCAGACTGTTGACGGGGAGGAGTGCATAAGATCGGGACACATCGCATTGCAAAGCACACTCAAGCGGGCCAAACCGCATCGCATCGTCGGATTTTTGTTACTCAGTACCAAAGTGTAGTTTAAAAAAGAAGAGTGACTAGTCTAGTTTATAATCATCAAGTGGAAAGTGGCGCCTTGTCGGTGTTCTAGCAGCTGTAGTTAAAAAAAATTAGGCATTAAAATGTCATAAGCCCTTTGATTCACACTATTAATAGGTATCGTTTTTACTATTTTTTGTGGGAAAGCGCGCGTGGCGCCCACGTAAATCCCCTGCGATCCCCAGTATAATGTGCTTTTCTCTATACATTAATATTATTATTGAAAGCGATCTTGGCACAATTATTGTGATGCGATACGCCGTGTCCTGGTACGTCCAGATATGCGCTATCCTTTTAGGGGTATCCTTTAAGGGTTAATCTTCAAAGAAGTTCTTGGGTGAGAGATAAATTAATGCATTGAGTGTGTGGCTAAATCTCTCGTGTATTATACGCGAGTGGTATACCATTATCCAAAACAGGCGTGTTTGTATGAAAAGAGTAACAAATGTGGAGTAAGCTAGGCAATTCAGCAAGGATCGTGGCACTCGACACTCTCTATTCTTTGCCTGAATTGGCGTAAAGGTTTGTGCGTGTGTATTTGTATAAGCGTACACGAGTGGGTACGTGCGTGCGCGCTTACGTACGTCCGTGTGTACGCAGACTAAGCTGCGGACAACTGCAGTACGGTTGCAAAATGGGACGTTTTAATGTTATATAATATAAAAAAAGCTTCCTTATTAAGATTATGATTTTTTTATAAATTAATCCTTCTCCTTAAAGCTTTAGATTACCATTGAAATTTATACGAAAACTAGATAATTAACGCAATATAAAAAGAAGCAATTAAATTAATGTGGTTAAGAAACATACCTACTAATGTCTTGCAAGGACTTTTTTACCATTTATATTACGAAATCAAAATTACAATAAAATTATTCCAATTTATTATTCTGTTACAATATACAATCTAATTTTATTTTACGTTTAGATAAGTATATGATAATATCCAATCACGTTTCGACATTGAGGTGATAATGACGAAATTTGACAAGTGTGCAAACAATGACCCAGACAAGGACGTAGACTAATTAAAATCTCGATTTCTCAGCGAGTTTTCGTGGGAGAAGTAAATGCCTACAAACAAAGAAGAAGCTGCCGAATGTAATCAAAGACCTCACTCAAGCAGTTTTTAAAATAAGATAACAAAAATAATAATTTTCTGATAAGCTATTGTTTGTAATGACTAATCTCAGCAGTAAACTTGAGCAGTCTTATTCATAAACATAGACTAAACTAAGAGTAAATTTAAGCTGCTATTATAGTTTGTATCATAGTGTAATAAAGACCATAAAATAGGTAGAACTTTAGATAACTTTAGTCCAATTCAAGACGTATGAAATAAGCTTAAACAAGACAGGATAATGTTAAGTATTTCAGAAGCTCTTATGACCACTTTTTCATCCATCAAGTATCTTCACGCCCTTATCCCCGAAGAGGTTGGCAGAGGTACAACCAGGGCACCCACGACTAGCCGAAGATACTAAGTCCCATAATGTGATAGGTGGCAAGCCTATCGCCAACCGGGCACGTTTCCAATCCCGACCAACTTTTTTTTTGGATGGGAATGAAAAAAATCATGCAGTCAAGTCCAACACCCGGACCGCTCGACCACAGCTCCTTTATATCGTAACATTTCGTTGTTTTAAACTTGTTTGCGTATTTATGACCACAAACCATATCAGTACGGAAACAAGCTTAATGGGTTGTGGATGGTTTTAAAATTGAGTTGCAGAATTTGCAGAATTACACTCAGGCAACCATACTTACGCCTTAATAAAAAACAACTATAATGATCTTTGTACACACTGCTTTGCAGGTTTTGACAAAATACTATAAAGAGGTCAGATATTTATAGTGCTATGTGCACATGTTGTTTTAATAAAGTCTATTACTTTTAATGGTTACTATTTTAATATCTTCACGACCGCCTCTCTGAAGGCAGACAGACACCACCAGGGCACTCGCGACTTGCCGGAGACCATTTAGTCCTACAGTATGATAGGTGGGAAGCCTAACCAAACGTACACATATCCAGTCCCGTCCGACGTTCTTTTTACTATAAAATTGAAAAAACACATTTTCTTTTTATTGTCCGATTTTGGGATCGAACCTGGGATCTCGAAGTCAAATCCAATAACCGGACCGCTAGAATACGGATGCTATGTTGTGATATAATGGTTTTATCAGTAAGAATTTAGAAGATTTTACCTTGTGGACGTAACTCTTTCTCCCGTATCTTTTTTGTCAAAGCAGCCTTCCTCGTACGCCTCTTGTATTTCTGTCTTCGGATACCAATGACCGTTTTTGTAATCCTGATACTCGTGTTTTTGCGAGGCACAGTCTCTCACAATGCCGTTGACTGTCACTGGAACGGTAATAGGTAAAATTTCAAGCGCGTTTTAAATCATGTTTAGGGCTAGTTTCACCAAGTTTAGTGTAAACGCGTTCCATTATCGGTTCTGATCCTGTTCATAAGTTAGTGCTCTTTTGAAATTTACAAAATTAATATTCCGATCTCCTGGTTAGTAGATTTACCACGTAAAATAGTTTTATAATAAAGTGTATTTTACAAAAACCAAAATTTATAGTAGGTATAATAATAACATTGACATGATTGTGTGCGTTTAGTGAATTGTCATTCACTAAACGCGTTTATATGTAGATCGCGTTTAAATTCGACGGTGAAAAAACGGCAAAAGAAACTCCCCGACAACCAGGCCTATTACCTATAAGCCTTTACTACCACCGTTTCCAAACCTAACCAGTGAGGAGAAGAAAAAGCGAAAAATTGATCTGCCTGTTCATATTTTTTGTTAATGCTATAAAGATGCTGTCTGTCATCGAAATCTTAAAGCTTCCAATACAATCGATAAAAATATGTTACTTCTAGGACAAGTATATTTAGGAATTTGAAGATTAAATGCAATGCAAACATAAAGACAGCGGGTTTTAGGAGCCAAGCAAACCTCGGATTTCCTGATGGCAAATAGTAGTAAGGAAGTATATTTACCGTGTACCGAAACGGCAAAAAGTTGCCGGTATTGGTCCGGGCTCCGTTGCAGAATAGACCATCTGCCTTCCTGTCAGGCAGCTCGTAACAGGCGAGCATAGGCTTACCGTCACTAGCACCGTGACATCCTACTAGGTGGTAAGTAGAGTTTCGTAGCGACTCAACCGGTTAGGTACCGCCGCCTTACCTATTCCTGCTGTCATAACATCAGGACATGTTCCGATTTGGGGAGTAAGGTAGCCGGTAAACTCACTTTTACTTGAGACCTAACATCCCGGCCTCAGGTACTTAAGTATGTAGTGTGGATTTATGTTTAAATAAAGTGTAAATAAATTTCCCCAACTGTAACCAACCCAATTGTAATAAACTGCTTTAAATAAAAAAGTTAAAATACATGTTTTGCAGAAAAAGAACCATAAAGCTTTTAAAATCCTGATGGAAACATTAGTGACGTTGCAACAAATACTCAAGTTGAAGATGAGGAAATCCAGCAACTCTATTTGCGTTAAGTTTCACTAAGAAGTAAAGAAAACAGCTGCGTCATTTTATTTTTTACAACCAAAGGCACAGAATAAATAACTTACTGCTGATATCTTCCATTTTTTAAACAAATATGGATTTGCGAATCAAAGAGAAGGTAACTTTTTCTATTACCATTTGTTTTCTTCTTTCTTTCTTTCTTTTTTTTTAGTTTTTTTAAGTTATTTTGCCCCTTTCTGGGGTCGGCTAAAACCTTTAGGCCATGCTGCCACGTCTTCCGTATTAATTCCTAGCTGCTTTCCGCGGCTTCGCTCGCGTAGTCTATTTATTGAATATTTTAACACTATTTTTTATTATTTTATTTTATTATCTCATAATTTGTATTGCAGAGCATTATTTCAGTATCACGCAAAATATTTCACTAGAATTAAATTTCCCAGACAAACTTAGCCACCCCCTTTAACCCCCAATGGGGGTGAATATCGAAAAACCCTGAAATAAGTGTTTCATTATTTGTACTAAAAAGCATTAATTCAAAGTTTCATGCAAAAATGTGCAATAAAAATATGTTTTTCATACAAAATTCGCCACCCCTTTTAAACCTTCTAGGGGTTGAGTTTCCAAAAAGTAATATGCCTATGTCCTTCTCATGAATGCAAAATATCTACATACCAAATTTCAGCAAAATTGGTTGGGTGGTTTAGGCATGAAAAAGTAACAGACAGACAGACAGAAAGACAGAGTTACCTTCGTATTTATAATATTAGTGTGGATTGAAGAATTGTTAAAGTATTATCAGAACTCGTGGGCAAAATAGCAGACGTAGGCAGACAGTAAGTATTTTATGTGTTTTTTTTAAGTTGGAAGATAAAAGGCTCCTTACGATGACCATCCCAAAAAATATATGTGCATACACTTTTGATTATTACTTCTAATGTAGTGTGTAAAGATAATCAGTTTATTGAAAAAGCTCATAGACCGAGCGGTCACTAACATTAAACATACTTTATCGAGTGCCAGCATCAGAATATTACCTACAGAAAAAGTGTAATGTTAAGGGAACCTGATAGGTTTTGTACAGTCAACGAAAGAGAGTACCTAATTAATAAAATACGACACGAGTTGTTAGCACGAAATTTTATCTTTGATCAGCGACGCCCAATGTTGGCGTGTCATGCAACTAACGTATTTGTATAAATAAAAACACCTTTTATCTTCTAGCTAAAATCATCCAAATTTTATATTTTGTAAGTCGCAGATTCATGTGGGCTCAATTTATGACTGAACAGTATTAACCAACTTTATAAACTTTACATGTTTATTTTTCGCCAGTAGCTATCTTGTACTGGTACTCGATAAATTAGTTTAATCAGCAGCGTTCACCCGGTGTATCGGTATTTTTGTAAGGAAACAAGTTCAAACGCCTACTGTAAATGTAATTAGAATAATTATAATACAATATACTAACCCGACAACATTGAAGATACCGATATCTTTTATTTATTTCTACTTCAGGGTTTTTCATTTATAAATTTAAATAGATAATGAAACGGGTACTATTAACACCAACCATACAAAGCATTTTTTATAAATAATTAATTTACACCGCCGTACCCATTCCGTATGTGAATTACACACTAGCGCGCACACAAACAAATGTTAGTTTATTTTTTTTGTTGAACAGAAGTTGCAAACGGCCAAGTGGGCCACCTGACGGTAAGTGACACGCATGGACATCCACAACTCCAGGAGTATCACGTTGACAAGTACACAAGGTTCTTTTCTTTATTTATAAACTTTTTTTTACTTTTAATGAAATTTATTAAAAAAAACAACTAACCCTTCTCTAATACAAATAAGCAAACTCTTAAATTACTTTAGATTGTTATAATCGATCCAAGTTATTTCTAAGCCATTTCACGTATTAGATTTCTCGTAAATATAGAGCACACGTTGTAAGGATCTAGCCAGGAATGTAATTACTTCCGTGAAAGGGCCGCGACGTTACCTGGGTGGTTCGATGGTTATCTCCACGTTACCTAACATATATTTTTAATTACTCAGCTTAAAGGGCGCGTTTCTAACCCTTAATTTCTATTTTTGATATACGACTTGTAAACATCTGCGGTCAAGGACATTTATGTGTTGAGATAGACATGTATTTTGAATGTAAAAGTGATAAAAAAGTTGATAATAATTTTAGTTAAATAAAGGTGTTGTGAATTGCAAAAGAGTTGATTATGAATTTTAATGTGTACATCATTAACATATTTTTTCTAATTACTTATTATTTTATAAGATTAACATATATTTTTTTTATTTTTCATAGTAATAAGTTGACGTTGACATAGAGAGGAGAAATTATAAGAGGGTTGGGACTTTTAGTCTCTTGTATGAGCTAGTTTACCGTTTGAACTAAAACTATTGTTATTTTTTATATCATTATTGGATTTTTATTGTAATAAATTCTCGTTACGCGAAACAATAAAAATAATAACGGTGCCAGAGCTTGATTTTGGAATTTTTAATCTATTGCATATTATGTAAGCTCATCGGTTAAACAACCCTCTAAATCAGAACGTGTCTAGTGGCTAGCACTGATCTTTTAGTGGTAATAAAAGGTAAGACAACTTAAGCGGTAGTCATTTCTATTTATAAACTCTCTCTACTAAATAAACTTTAAAAACACAAATATAGTAATGATAAAATTATTGCTATTTAAATGTTTTTTTTGTACTTTAAAATTAGAATAAGTTCTAATTTCTATTTTATTTGAAACTACAACATGCCTTTCCTCTTATATAGTCGTCTTTGTCAAAAATAATTACTCATACTTGAGGTTTTTATCTGTTCCCAGATAAAAGGAAACAGCGTGAGGATAAGCGGGGAAGTGGTTTAGCGATAACTTCGCTAACGTGCTAGCGGAGGATGTTTTAAGATTATGTGAAGAGGGGCGAACATTCTCGAACAATCCGTCACGTTGTTAAGTTTGGGATTGCAGTACACTAACAATTTATTTCTGTTGTTTAAAGCATATGCTAAGAGATGTTTTGTATTATTTGTTAATGTTGCTATTAAACTTCCTAATATTAAAGTTACATATTAAAACACATATTATTTTATATTAAAACCCACATGTTGAAAACCATTACCGTGAGATAAAAAGAGGCTTAAGTTTGACTTCAAGGTAAACATCATAATCACTGCAGTTGATTTGACGTGAATATTTAATAACTTCTGCGCTCATAATATTCAAAATAGCGATAAATACTAAAACAATTGATTAGTAGGAATAATTGTTTTATAGAAAGTTACATTTATTAGTTCTTGCTAATGTCATATTCCGTTTAGAAGTAACTAGGTAACTTAATAGCTTTCAGCTATTCTCAAGGCACATATTTTGGTGACTATAAGATGTATATTTCTTCCTATCAGGAAATCGATCTGCTAGTTTTCCTAAAACATAAAAAATACTCCGTTTTTTCTGACGAAAGCACGTCTTCTTTATCTCGTGTCCTTGCTTCTCCAGGTCTTGAGTATCGCAAAAGTAAAATCATTTCACGACGTGTAAGAACCTTGAATATATATATATTGATGCTTATATAGGCTACGTAAAAAGATAATACCTTTTTATCGTTATTGTGAAGTCGTAGGTAGCTATGCTATTCTTTTATTACAAGGACTAAATATTTTTTCGTTGATATTTTCACTTTAAAGCTTAAATAAATTAAAAAACATGTTAACTTACATTACCTACTAGTAAAAAAGCTTAATCACAATTGAGTTATTGTTTTTTTAAAATTAATCGCTCCTTGTGAGTAAGCTTTACAAGTAACGGGCAATCGAAGTTTGTGATTAACTTTTTACGAGATTTTTTGTTCTTTTTTCGAACTTAATCTCGCTAATAATTAATTTACACCTTTTTATCGTTACATTATTATTTATCTTTATATATGATTTAAAAAAGAAAATTATAAATTAATGATTGTGAGTAATTACTCCCGTTAGTGATGATCTAGAGGTTAATGGTATTCGCGTACGCCCTTAAGGCTACATTACACCTCAGTCCATTCTAACATCAAGGTCGTATATCTAGGTTACTGATGGTACATACCACGCAGATCTTGAGCATTACTCATTTCATTTGAAACTAACATATGCCCGCGTATTCGTCTGCGCGTTTACATTGCCTCTACTTTGAAGACATTCATTTAGCGCATTTTTATAAAGTATAGATTAAATTAATTACTTTATTAATTTTTTTAGATTTAATTCGACTTAACTGCCTCCTTGGTTGAGGGTTTGATTCCCGTTGGGGGCAGACTATGTACAGGTTATGTGAATAACATATCTGTCTGCGCTTTCGGGTTCGGAAATTTATTATTGCGCTATTTGTTTAAGTGTTTCCATGTAGTTGTATCTTTGCCCAAAACATATAACACAAGCATACAATCTGCTTCCTTTGGGGTTAGATCAATTTGTGTAATTTTCCTGTGTTATTCATTTATACCTATTTTATGTTAAACAGTTTTTTTGAAACACGGAAAATGACTTTTCGTTTCCGTATCAGCATTTTTTTCCATAATTCGAAAAAAAGCAAACTGATATAATTGTTTCTAATAATTCCTAGAAAAAACTGAAATAAATCATCTATTTGCTTTATTAAGAATCCCTGAGAAATATCTTCAACAAACAGACAACTCTTTTACGATTTGATGTTATAAAGTCAAGGTAATATTATTGAAGTTCTATATGTGAATGGAATTCAGACCTCTGTATTTTCCCACGATGTAAATAATCTAGTTCAATGAAGCATGTAAGTGAATTTATGCATGTATGTTGGATATTTATTGGTGTTTCTGGATAGCCTGTTAGGGTTGTACATCTTCAGGTTACGCTGTTATTGTTTTATAAGGACATGCATTAGAACAAAATTTCCTTCACAATGCATAGCTTATAGCTACTGTGACATTACATAAGTTTTGATACATCTTATGTATATAAAAACCTTGTGTCACGATGTATGTTGCCAATAAACTCCAAAACTACGGAACCGATTTTGATAAAATTTCACAACTCTGTAGTTTGGTTCAACTTAAAAGATAGGGTAGTTTTTATCCGGGTAGGGTAGTTTATTGACGGGACGAAGTTCGCTGGGACAGCTAGTATTAACATATATTATAAATTTATGCATTTATGTTGGATATTTATTCGTATTTCTGGATAACTTGTTAGGTCTGTGTCTTTTACGGTTTATTATTTGATTAGAAAATTGGACACTTGATACGTGTGTGTGTAAGGGTATAAGTTTAAAATAAAATTTCCGAAATAAAGTCTGGCTTACACTATGACATTGTATAAATAAAGTGGTAGAGGGGCTAGCGTATACGCCTTACTCCACTGACCAACTACGAGGCTCGGGTTAGATTCTCGACGGGAGCAGTTATTTGTGTGATGAACATTTAGATGCCTTCATATCTACGTCTGATTGCTTATTAAATTTATTT
>DVZK01000507.1:0-11758 GCA_018236665.1 Calephelis perditalis | reverse complement strand
AGGTTGGCAACGCACCATTACCATCTTTGGTGTCTCTAGGCGGCGTGAATTTCTTACCATCAGGAAATCCGCCTGCTGAAAACCTCTGCGTTCGCTTGCGTATAATGTAATTCATGCAAATATGAAAAAATAGCAAAAACTGACACTGTTATGAAAAATTTAGTTGTTTTTTATTAGCTACTATCTGTCCCGGCAAACTTCGTTTCACCCGGACCCGTTCTTGATGTTTGGAAAAATTAAAATATTTTTTCTTTCTAATTTCCTCGCAGTTTAAATTATTTGTTCCCTGGACTTGAACAAGTAATTTAAAACCAAAATTAACCAAATCGGTTTAGCCATTCTCGAGTTTTAGTAAGACTAACGAACAGCAATTGAATTTTATATATGTTATATAGATTATTAATTTGAACTTTATTAGCTATTTCGAAAATATTATCGAAAACACTTCTCAGGGTTCGCCTAAAGCTACAATGTAGTGTTTTTATTAACAATTTCCTACACAAAAGTGATTATCAGTATCTTTAATAAAAAGGTACAAAAACAGGTCCTGTCAAAATATGTTCAAGTAGAACGGATATACATTGAATTCAGACATTGTCATTGGTCGTAAATACGGCTCATGTTACATATTATAACATACGAATATTAGATTCTGGGAAGTGAAAAAAAGCTGATTCAGTTGCTCCGCTACCGAATGGCGTGTCTCGGATCAATTTACATGATACACTGCTACCGTCTTGTTAACTGACTTGTAACAAATTGAGGTAGACATGTCTTTAACTGCGTGTGTGTATATATGTCTTTATTTTAACCGACTTTGGTAAGAGAGGAGATCATGTGTTAGACTTCTACATTTTTCATATATTTCGATAGATTTAATAGTCATTTCAAATCGCCGATTTCAAAATTTCTTTTTTCGGTTGAAAGAGCGTACTTCTGAGTTTTAAAATAGGTACTCAAAAGTACGATTAAGTCTAAATGGAAATTAGGTTCCACTGCCACCAAATCCGGATGTGTTATTGGAATCTCAGAGAAATAGAAAAAATCTCAATTTTTAAGTACTTAGATGACATAATTTTAGAAAGCGATGTCAATTTTTTAAACAAACTATTGAACATTATTATTGTTAAATATTATAAATGATTTAAAATATAGGTAGTACATAAAATAATATAAATTATTTAACAACGAACAAACGGTGCCCTAATATTGTAGTTTTCAGTGCATAACTCATTCGTTTTACTGGTGTATTGTTATAGTATGACTGCGATCTTAGGTCAATTGTTTATTTTATGACAAAAGAGCGAACACTTCTTCCCTGATGTTAAGGGATAACGGCAACCCACACCAGTAGGCGATGATGTCGTCTCATCGAGACATCAACTCAAAACCAGGTCGATTTTGAATTCTAACATAAGAATTGTATGTTTCTCTATAATATATAATAATAACGTCGATACCAATCGTTAAAAAAAATCTTCGCGCCCATATCCTGAGGCACAACCAGGTCTAGCAGAAGATAATAAGTCCTACACCGTGTGATAGTTGGCAAGACTATCGATAAAGGGGTACACACCCAATTCTGGACAACATTGCTTTTTGTTAGAAAATTGAGAAAAGCACATCTTCTTTTTGTTGCTTGACCCGGGCTCTGAACCCGGGAGTTCATGAAGTCAAGTCCAACACCTGGATCGATAAACTAGAGAGGAAATCCAATCTTTACAATTCACATTACATAAGACATGTCTACCTGAATTCATAAAAACTCTGTCGATACCTTATTGCTACTGTCTTGTTATATTTTCCAGTTTTTTATTCTTATAAATTGTTATTCTCTATTATTATATCCATGGGATTAGATAATTTCGAATAATTTGTTTGGGCACCTTGTTAAGATTTGATTTGCCCTAATTTTAGTGACTGGTAGAAAGATGGAAATTAGTTTGTTTTGATTTTTAAGTTTTATATTCAACGTGTTTTAGTTGTTCAAGTTTAAATACTTATATGAGCTTCCGGGATTAAATCTTAGTTTGAGTTTTTATATTTAGTATTTCACGGCTTGAGCCTGAAGTTGTCTTGAACATTTTAAGTAGGTTATTATGGTAAATAGGTTTTTAAGGTCTTGTGATGACCTGACGGTAGAATCAATAGAGGTAAAGCGGCAGGGTCAGTGGATAGTCTTTGCCACTACATAAAATAATGTTTTTTTTACATTTGACCAAAAAAGAGGTGTGTTATAAGTTTAAGGTATTTGGTTGTGTGTATTTATCTGTGGCATCATTACTTCTAAACGAATAGATTAATATCGATGGGTTTTTTTTTATCTAGATGGTTGTTAGCTCGGTACCTTGAAAGTTACCGAGGGCGGTATTCCCAAACAATTATGACTTAGGGACCTTCAAGAAAAGAGCGTAATCCTGTGATACTCCTGGTGTTGCGGATGATCACTTTCCATCAGATGACCCACTTGCTCGTTTGCCTCCTCTTGTATGAAAAAAAGAAGGATAGCTGACATCTCAATTTATCGCGGGTGAAGTCGCGGGTAAGTTTTATATTAATATCAACTTAAAAAAATCCTAGATTTAATGTAAAAAGCAAAAGGTGACCCTATGTATAAATTTCAGTTTACGGTTTCTGTAAAATATATAGTTTTCGGTATGTAACCTAAAGCACAGGATTAAACAGCTTAGTTGGTATTTGAGGAATGTCCAATTAGGTAAAATAAGTGAAGGGACAGATTTAATATAACGTACGTCCAATATTCCTGGCAAACTCTGCAGGACGAGACTGAAGCTAGTGGACAGTTCGTCGAGCATTCCTCATATGCAATTAAGGACTTTAGAATTTAATTATGGTCCTTGTGGTCCTAGACAATTGGGATTGTTGTAGTTACGTAATACATATCGATAGTATTTGTTGGTCCATTGACAAGTTTTTTGAATATTTTTTTTTAAATGAACTTGAATAGTCTCTGTGATCCGGTGACGTTGACTTCACAAAGTCTCTGGTTAAGTTCCCCGGTTGGGAATCTCAAAAAATATTTTTTTCATTTTCTGATAAAAAATAATCCTGTGCCCGGTTGGTGTTAGGTTTGCCAGCTATTATATTGAGGAACCATGTACCTACCTTCCGCTAATTGTGAATGCTCTGGATGTACCTACCTTTGCTTCATATTCTCTTATAACGATACTTAATTTTATGAGCATTTTTATATAATAATGTTAAATTTTAATGTGGTTAAATTTTCTATGGATAAATTAGGACGTTGAGGCCTAGGTTGCCATTTCAATATCAAATCATTGAGGTGCCAGTGGGTCAAGAGTCTCCAAAACCAGCGTGTCTATATGAAAAGAGTAATGTATGTGAAGGAAGCTAGGCAGATCTGAAAAGACATCTAGCATTCGAAAACCTCTGCATACCCCCGGGAGTTGGCGTAAAAGTATGTGTGAATTCGTCGTCATCATCAGTCTGAGCTTGTATTTTCGTAACAAAATACAAGCACTGACTGACGACGACTGACTGACTAACGTAATAATATAACAATGACAGTCACGGTGCTAGTGAAAAAGAAGTTGGTGCTCCCCTTTTTTAAAAGCAGGTTCGGTTTGGTCATTATAATCGTAATGACAAAGTAATTACGAAGAACGAGTTCCTAGATCTATGACTGGATACCACCGGAATAGATAAGTGCCCAGTACTAAGAAACATGAAGTAATACAAGTATGCCGATTACAATATCTAATCACAAAGATTCTACAAAAATAGAAATATGGTGATATTTTGTGGGAACCTACTAGGTGGTAGTTTTTTTTTATGATATTGGAAGGCAAACAAGCAGAAGGATTTCCTGACGGTAAGAAATTTACGTCGCCTAGAGACTTTAAAGGTGGTAATGGTGCGTTGCCAACCTGAATCCGGGATGTTAGGGCTCGAGCAACAGTAAATTGACCGGCTACCTTACCCTCGAAACCGGAGCACGTCATGACGTTATGGCGACAGGAATAAGTAAGGCGATGGTACCAATCCCAGTAAGTCGCTGCAAAACTCTACCACCTAGTCAGATGTCACGATGTTAGTGATTGTAAGCCTATGCTCGCTTTTTACGAGCTGCCTGGCAGGAAGGCAGATTGTCTAGTCTGCAAAGGAGCCCGGACCAACATGGGGAAAAGGTTTCTTAATTAATAATCTACCAGTTGCCAGGAGTTCTGTCTACTATGATTATTGAAATCTTCAATTTTATTTACATTTTTGGAATAAGATAGCGAACAAGCACACGACTCTTCTGATAGTAAGAAACGACTGTGTCCTATAGACACCATAGATATTACAGACGCTCCTGTCCAGTAGCAGGTGTTTTATACCTGATGTTCAAGTTTACCGGCTGTCTAACCTCCTATATATTTATAATATAAATGTTTAAACAATCCAACATATCATACCATATTGTCGTGTGAAAATAGTTCATTTTAAAAATAATTAAGATTCAAACGATTTTTTATTTATTACAAAATTAATTAACGATTAAAAAAAAGCAGAGATTAAGATGATTTTCCTACATAAAGGATCTGGACCGAAAATTAAAAATAATACATTTTTTTAATTTTATTAAATTATAGATAATTAATTACCTTTGTGGTCTCTCTATCGTATCTTTCGGATATCTATCGGTTAAGTTCTGGAGGTCAGGGGTTCAATCTCGAGTAAAGAATATGTTTTTTAAATATTCTGAAAAAAATAACGTTTTCCCAGGATTAATTTCGTGCTCGTCAGGCTAGTCGGCTAGTCGTGGGTGTTCTGATTGCACCTCTGCCTACCTGTTGTGGTTACGGACTTAAAGATACTTTTGTATCTTTACTGAGGCCAAATAAAGTAGTTTTACTACTTACTTAGAGTATCGCTTGAACATAGTATCATCTAGACAAACGGTGTTCTGGTAGCATTAGGGGAACCACCTGAATATTCAGCATCTCTTAACAAAAGGCAATTTGAGAACCTCCTATTTTTAAAAGAGGTTCTATAAATTTTTGGAAGAAATGTATTGTCATAATCTGTGTTTGGTATTTGCTTTGATCACATGGTGGGACTTCCGTTTCTTTCACAATTTACGATCGAATCGATAAAAAAACTAGCGTAAGTATCGATTACGCATGTTTTTGATTCATTCAATTGATTGAAGACTCGTATTTCTAAACAAACAGAACTTGAAATAAGGCCTTTGGTTCTGAATGTGGGTAGGGTAGACTAAAAGAAGTCGAAAGTTTTGCAATGACACACCCTGTTGCCACCACTGCACCAACCCCATTAGGGTGGAAAGGATAGAAAACTTCAGGTCAAACATGGATCATGACTGCGACCTAGACAGAAATATTGTGATAATCTGTTGTACTTTTATTTAGGCAGCTTGTAAAAGGCGAACATAGGCTTAGGCTTGTTTACAAAAACTTGGTTTACTCAGGTTGGCAACACACTATTACCACCTTTGGTGTATCTAGGGGGCGTGAATTTCTTACCATCAGGAAATCCGTCTGCTTGTTTGCCTTTCATTATCATAAAAAAACATTTTTATGTTACTTATATTTCACCTTTGCCTAGCATTACAGACCTAAAGTCTGTGCTCGCCAGTGTCATATTGCGGTTTAGAGTGCAAGGTTCCTAGCAAAATTACTCTTGTAAAATACTTGACACTCTAGGTTAAAGTTGACATCGCAGCTTTTTTACCATCTTTGCTTTCTATAGGCGATATGTATGTCTTATTGTTAGGATCGTTTTAAATAAGTAAATTTTAATAATGAACAAAACATTAAACACAAAAGAAACAAACTTTTCCATTTTAAAGTGGAATTAGGAGTCAGCTAAAATGACGTCATCGTCCACGATTGTTGTCATGATCAGATTTGGTAGACAGCTTTTGCTTATCATCCCAGCATTCAGGAAGAACACAGTAGGGTTACTCTTGAAGCTCGATTCACGCAAGATCGGAAATTGGAATCGAGTATGTCATTTTAGGTACTCTTGAACACAATACTGGCGAATTATTAACATTTAGTAATAGTAAACTATAAACTATTTTATCGGACTCTTTGAATTTATTTGTATCTTAACGTTAATAATCCGCTAGTAACTAAGCCAACCGGGCTTATGTAATTGACCTGGAAAGCGTTGTTTTCATAAGAAAATTTTAAAAATACATTATCTTCATGTTTCACGATCCGGGAATCGAACACGGGACTAAGTGTCAAGTCCAACGACGGAACGCTAGATCACAGAGGCGATCACTTACTTCTCTACTTAGAAATTTGATACATAATTTTATTAATATAACAAATATGGTGACAATTTCAAACAGGTTGGACAATGTTGTCATAATCCTATATGACAGTTTAATTGATTTGGCCATGTTTAGAATTTTAAAGTGAACTGTTTAAAAAGAAGTATCTTCATGCCCATATCCCCGAAGAGGTAGGCAGAAGCACAACCTGGGTACCCACGACTAGCCTAAGACACTAAGTCCCTCAATGTGATAGATGGCAATTATCGGCAAATTGAAAAAATCCAATTTTCTTTCTGTTGTCCGACCCGGGATTCGAACCCAGGACTTCATGCAGTCAAGTCCAACAACTGAACCGCTAGACCACAGAGGCTGTTTATTTCGTAAATATTTTCACTACCTCATCGAGTCTACCGTCTTGTATTTCCGATCGCCGAAAAGCAAAACATCAACGATAATAACAATATTTTCGAAAGCCTCTCAGGTCCAATATAATATTTAATATTTACTCATTTATTTGTAGTAAAGAACTCGTTTCGTCTAAATGAATAAAATTGATTGCTTATACAAACTGTGCGCCCAAATACTCAGCCATCACATTAAAAAAGGGCTTAGAAAAAAGTATAAAAGTATTTACTCTGGACGTCGGACAGTGAACGGCGCGGGCGCAATGTAGGGTGGCCATTGGTGTGATCTTCTAGGACAATGATGTCCAAATAAAATTGAATTTAATTTGTAACATCTAACTAACGTCTACATATTTCTATGCATCAGAATAGTTGACTAACATCTATCACATATTATAAGCATATCGCATTTCGGGGTCAAATTATTTTGTGCCGTTTGATCTGGGATATATTATTTTTGTTTATTTATTAAATTTGACACATATAATAATTTTGGATGTCGGTCAATCGTAAATCAAAGTTAATATACTTTTCTGAACTTAGTAAACATAACAGTTTAAGTAAACTGTTAAGTTTAGGTTCATATTGAGGCACAAGAAAAGGCTTGGTGTTTAACTCCATAACAATAAATTTGTAACTAAGCAGTTAAAGAATAATGTAGTAAATATTACCCAAATTATTTATGTAAATCTTAAACGTGATCTAAGACTTTCATAAATTATACAAAACAAAGTGACAACTGAGAGAAACATTTTAAATACTTTATTCAGACACATAGATGGGAAGAAAGCAATTTGATGTACAGACGCAATGCTGTCTTTCTGTAAAAGTACTGATGAAGCAAAAATGTTTCTTTTGTAAGTAACTAAAATATTACATGCGAGACGGGTATATTATGTTTTAACCATTTATTTGCCTTTTTGCCAAATTTAAGAAAATAGCAAATCAGTGTAGTTTTATTACATTTCGAAAACTGCGGCCCAACCTTAGAATTCACAGAGTCACAAAACATAAAAAGATGGATATCACACACATGAATCACATCACATATTCCTGCATTATAAGGGCTCTATGAGATAACACACTTTACTTACTTTACTTTTGATCGATATTATTGTAATCCTAGAACTTGTGGTGGATAGTAGCTACGTGGATAATACAGGTCGTATCGAAACTTTACCGATCATTAATATTGCATATTGTTTATAGTATATATATAGTAGTAGTATAAGTATAGATAATGTTTTGCTTTAACAACATAAAAAAATGCTTGTAGTGAGCAATGGCGAAGCGGTTTTTGATTACATTTCAAAGGGCTCGGTATGTGGACAACCACGTGGATGTGACGTGTGGACGTGAAACATGGGTCGTAATTAATATTATTTTATTTCATAAATTGCAATCGGGAATTCTCTCCATTGCATTTGGTTACCCTACTCTCATACAAGGCGGTTCGAGTCAAGCCGACCTTGGGGCGCTCCGTAAGACAAGTCGATTTTGTTATTTGTTTATAACACACAATACTACCTGTTCGTGGTTGTTCACACACACACACGTACCCGTGCTCGTGTGCTTTGATACATTCTTACAGCAATATTGCTATAATGCCTTTTACCATCAGTAGGGTTACTCTTGGCGCTCGATTCATGCAATATTGGAAATTGGAATCGAGTATGTCATTTTAGGTAGGTACTATTAGACCACAATACTGGCGAATTATTAACATTTAGTTAATAGTAAACAATTAATTATTTTAACGGATTCGTTGAATTTATTTGTAACTGTGTTCAAATGTATCTTAAATGAAGTCATTCTAAACGATTCCAATTTCCAATTTGCATAATATCGAGATTCAAGAGTAACCCTTTTGTTTTAAGCTGAACGTTTTATAAGTAGGTACCTACCTATGGTACGCAATGCAAACGTATCTTTTTAAAAGTTTTAGGGAGACAATAAATGTAGATGTACCTAGTTGACACATTTGACATTCGGATACCTATTTGGTTGCCAAATCTTTTCTTTCAATGTGAACTCTACTAGCTTGAAAATAATAGCAACGGAGAATTCTTAACCCTTTTAAAATGTGATATAATAGTGGTGATCAGTATTGCAGTTAACAAAATAAATTAGGTTGATCTAACTCCAAAGCAAGTAAGTATCTTCACGCCTATATACCCGAAGAGGTAGGCAGAGGCACAACCAGTGCACCCACGACTAGCCGAAGACACTTAGTCCCATTGTGATAGGTAGCAAGCCTTTCGCCAATCGGCTACATATCAAATCCCGAGCAACTTTTTTTTTTATTAGAAATTTGGAAAAACCCAATTTTCTTTTTTTTGCCCGAGCCGGGTTTCGAATCCGGGACCTCATGCAATCAAGTTCAACAACTGAACTGCTAGACCACAGAGGCAACAAGTCTCTTTTGAGGTAGGCAGAGAGTACCGAGTGTCAAGTGTCAAGATCGTTGCAGAGCTTTCTTGACATTTGTAGTTTTGGAGACAAGGGTAATACCTAGTCCAAGAAAAGATTTCATAGGTAATATACGTCATAACTAAAATAAATTAATTGATACCTAGATCAAAAAACACAGACACATTGAATCCGAGTCCCTATATGCTTGGTGTTATTTACACATGCACAACAGATTGTATTTTTTCTTTTTTCAAATTCTGCAAGAGTCCTAGGAATTATATCAGTAACATTTTGTAATGCCCATTAATAGTGGCCTTATTATTTTAAAAACTATTAATTTTTAAATTGGTATTTGGATATCATTTGCCTGTTTTGGAGTTAGTTCAGTTTGTGCAATTTGGCCGAAAAAAAGCAAATAGGTAAGTTTCCGGTTGTTATTGTCTTATTACCCTATTTAAATAATTATTTAGTTTAATTAAGTACGATTGCTTGAATATCGCAACACAACTCTTGAAAATATAAACAGATATTGATATTGAACTACGTTCGGTAATTTTATTTTACTTTATCTTGTATATAAGAGACAAGCAGTTTCACGCAGCTTCGCTTGCGTAACTTGGCTTCTACTGCACCGATTTTGATGAAATAAAGCCTATGTCATTCAAGGATAATGTATCATTCTATAGGTGAAATAATTTTTGAAATCAGTCCAGTACTTTCGGAGCCTATTCATTTCAAACATACAAACTTTTGAGTATATTTTGATTTGCATAATATATGTTTCTTTGTTGAAGACCTACAAATCTGATTGCAGCATTTTGTATACATGTTAAAAGACTATCACACTAATATCATAAATGTGAAAGTTTGTTTGTTTCGATGTTTGTCCGTCAATCACGGTGAAATTACTAAACGGATTTTGATGAAATTTGGCATACAGACAGTGTATAAGCTGACTTGGATGAAAGAATAATTTTTATCCCGATTAAATGCTCGCTGGGCGAAAAACTAGTTTATAATATCCGCAAAACTAAAACCTAAAATTATTATTATGCAAGGCTTATTACTATTAATGTTTAGACATAACAATATGTCATACAAATTTTTAGCGTTGTTGGATTATGGTTTTTATAACATTCCTCTTCCATAGTCCCTTAAGATATAAAAATGATACTGGCTTTGTTGGGTTCCGTATCATAAACATTTTATTTAGGGATACATCAAGATAGTTGTAATGGGTTCATAAGCCGCATTATGTGCGACCCGCTTTAGGATAATGTAACAGGATCCACTGGGACAGACCAGGAAGCCTCTACACGCCATCAAAATATTTTACCGCGGGGATCGACACTACCTGATAAGGAAGAGGCGCTGCGAGAATATATTGGCATAGAACGCCTAGCAAAAGTCAACCTCATAATTGTTGTAAGAAAATGTTCTGTCACACTGTTTTTTTTTCGAAATAACTTGCTGTTGCTATGTTACTAACTAAGCTAAAATATGTTGCTAACCGCGAGGTTTTTGCAACTTCACCGGGCTATTTTAGGCCGAGCAGTGTGCTCCGCCCGAGACATCTAGGTATATTAAATGAATTGGACTTTTCCCTACAACGCCAGCAACAAGAGCTTTCTCCCGGGAGACCGTACCTCGATTTGGTGCTGTGTTCTGCTTACTGGGTGGACTTGATGGAGGAGTAGTGGCGGCTCGTCGCTCGGCGGTAAGCGCCGGGCGCAAGAGAAGTCTTCGTCGCCGAGACTGGCGGTGACGGTGTAGAGTAGTGTATTGTGAATTTGTGTTCGGGTTGGGAGGGAGGAGAAAAAGGCGCTAACAAAAAGTGTTTGTACGGAGCGTTTGTAGAAGGGGACCATCTTTTACTCTGTCTTTTGCTGTAGCATGCTGTATTTAAGAATATGCTTAGATAGCACCTGGAAGCAGAATATTGAAAAACAACATTGTGTCTATTGACACTACTAAGAAATCTACTCATTCCCCTTACGCTTTCCATGCCTTTACATCTTAGCTCTTCATAATACATAATAGCTCTTTACTTGGATCTCATTATTACAATTGCGTTCACCAAACTTGAACACTACAGATTTTCCGCAGCATTTCGACCGCATTTATCCTACTCTCGTGCTTTTTCTGCTCTAGCCAACTCTCGCTTCCATACAACAACGTTTGGATAAACACAGAATTTTTCAAAGCAAGTATAGCACTTTGACTACAATTTAACAACAATTATATTTTCATATAAGAGCTCTTTCTGCAAAAGCTTTGGGTCTATAGACGATGTTTGTTTATATGAATCAATCGTATAATATATTGTATATAGACATAAAACATTCGATTTAATCAGATGCGCTCTATTCAATCATATACTCAATGACTACGCAGTCATTTGTAGTAGCACCACGAGCTTACCGCCAGTGATATACCGTTTATTCCACTATAACATCAAAGTTATCTTTTAAATGCGTTTTGAGACACGCTGTATAGATACAATGCATACCACATACACCCGTACATATATTTATATATTGTTTAGAGATTGAATCGTGGTAAAGTTTTCGTTTTTAATTAAGTTCCATTTGGTTTTACCCCGTGTTGGTCCGGGCTCCTTTGTAGAATAGACCATCTGCCTTCCTGTGCCAGGCAGCTCGTAAAGGCGAGC
>DVZK01000506.1:0-11776 GCA_018236665.1 Calephelis perditalis | reverse complement strand
AAAGCGTATCTGCTCGACATCGTCACGGGCATTTTTACGACACAGTCACGACGTCATCATGACACCATTACGATACCTTCAAGACGCAGTCATGACATCGTCTGACATGACATGACCGTCTCTATCAAGACACCATCACAATATCATCACCAACTCATTCACGACATCGTCACGCCACTCTAGATGTTATAACCAACCCCGTCACCGCCATGACATCTACACTAACGTCAATACGTTATCACGAACATCCACGTCGACACAGCCACGACATTATCACTATACAGTTAAGGTAATCACCAACACCATCACTGTCAAGACATCATCACTGTCAAGACATCATCACGGTCGTGAGACAGTCACGACACCGACACGATATTATCACCAACGAAATAATCGTAGCCGTCACCATCGCCGTTAATATCATTAATTATCGTTGTCTTCGTCAATAATACTATTTAAGTAAATTCAGTACAATTTATTTTTTTTGCCTGTTACTCAAAAACTATTTACAACAGAAAAATAAAAATAAAACTGATTTTAAATGCTTTAACCAAGTCCTTTCATTTAATACCTCGTTAAAAGTAATTGTCTAAGATTTATTTTTCGACCCCCCACTTAGGTCGCCCTAGCACTGTCCCCCCACTTACATTTCACCCCTGTTTTAACTTAAAAAATGTTTAAGCATATCTATACATCTACTAAGGTTCATGAATATTGTATCAAAACTACTCAAGTTACCGTCGCACAAACTTACAAACATACAAATATAAAAATGTGCAACCGCAACCCCATCTGAACACAAAGTCTTTTCACTCGCTTCGCTTGCTCGGTCAATAAATACTTACAAAAATCAATTTAAACAAATAAAAATAATTATTTTTTTAATCCAGGGTTTTGTTAACAATAAACATGTTTATTTTGAAAAAGAAACTATGTAGTTCCGTTTCTACTCTTTTTCGACAAGCTATATATCCCAGACTTAGTTTAGTAAACACCATAACTTCCATGGTAAAAAATTCAAGCCGCCTAGAGATACCAAAGGTGTTAATGGTGCGTTGCCAACCTGAGGCCGGGACGTTAGGCCTCGAGCAAAAGTAAGTTTACCGGCTATCTTACCCTCCGAACCGGAACACGTCAACGACATATAGTACAATACTTACAGGTGGAGTGTCTTGGACGATTTGTGAGAAATATATAAATCCAGTGTGAGGAAGGGCAGCAGCTTGAGAAAAGCCCGACAATGTCTTTTTCTGTTGGCCCAACAGCAACACATTACACGCCGGCATGTTGGATAACTTAGATAAACCTCCAGCAATACCTAAAATCTTTGCAGCAGTTGATGCACCTGAAGAAAATAATACGATGCACTTTAACATTGAAGATTAGGTTTAACATTAGATAGTAATTTGTGGCGGAACTTATTGTGGTGAACATATTATGTAAAAAGAACAGTTTTCGTTTGGGCTACATGTAACATTAGCAAAGACAAATTTCTACTCCGCGCTTTCAGACCACTGTTTTCCTTAATCACTATTTTTTTTATTTGGACTGATAGAACATTATTTTCAATTTTTTAGTTCAGCTAGATATAAAAGTGACTTCATTGGTTTTAAAACATTTATTTATTTTTGCTTTTTAGTTTTTCGCGAAGGCACAGTAAGAAGCTATTTAGTAAATACATCATATTTACCAAACAAACCACAACCTAACCCTAAATAACTAACCCCAAAGTAAGGCAATAGTGTGCACAAGTTATGTGTATTAGTCAACGATATATATGTATACAATTATATAATAGAAATACTTAAATCTATAAGGAACCCCGGAAATACAGGCAACGATGTTGTGTGTGTCAGAATGGCGGGTGTACCTCACGGATTTAAATTTTTCTTTTGGAATACAAACGTATTTGATGTGTACCTCAGTGTACCTATCCTAAAAATCTGTGTACCTCCTTCTATGCATAGATTTAAAATAAAATAGGTGTACTTGAAGTCAGCTTATGTAGCTAAGTAAATTGTATGTGTAGATTTGGTACCTTTTGTGTACCTACAAAAACAAATATTAAATAAATAAAAAATGATAAGGTTGCTGAGAAAACGAAAAAAAGTTTACTTTCTTTGACGTCATATAATTTTATAAAAATAACTACAGTATTAATAAGTAAAGTAAAATTAACTATTAATGGCACCTGTCAAAATAAAAATGTATTACCTACGTGTGTTTCCATAAATTGTGAAAGATTTATGATCAGAATGTTTTCAAGAGAAATTCCACATAACAATGTTTATAAATAAAGGGCACTATACAAATTATGCCAGATGATGCCACTCCAATACACGTTTTTCTTTTTATTTCTAATCTGTCATCTTACAGAACTCAAAGATTTGCTTCTATAGGTAGATCATTAGCACAAGGCAATGCAAAAAAAACTTGCGTATTTAACGGATTAACTTTAACGTTTAACGAAGTCAGCTTTTTATTACGAGATTTAAGAAAGGAGTTGTTTGTTTGATTAGGGGCTAGCCCAGCTATAGGTGGACTGTATTCCTTATCAGCTGGAAATTAAACTGTCAGCCTCCCATTGCTTTAAAAATGTATCTATTGTTATTTTCGAATGGCAATTATGAACAACTTAAATTGAAATATTCAAGATCAAAATCACACTTACCAACAATAGCAGTTATATTGGGAGCAATAAAAGTCATGCGACTTTCGACATATTCGTAAATCTTTGATTTAAAATTGTTTATTTCAACTGCCATGTCGCAAGCTTCCAATATTTCACTCAGCTCATTGTCCAAAAGTAATTTTCTAAAATTAAACATTTTAAAATTTTTATTATGATCATAACAAATTGATAAAATAGTGTTGTTTTACAGTAGTGCAGGCCTGTCAGGCAGGTAAGTGAAGTGGTGTTATTATTTTAAACATAAACAGACTTTAACCATTTGCGAAATATTATACTTCTGTTATCACGATACCAATATATAAATAGTAGAAAATGTTACAAAACAATGTTAGTATGACCATTGACAAGACCATTTAAGGACGGCGCAGACAGTTGACGGGCGGAGCGTGTCGCTTCGGCACGCATCGCATCTGCATATTTTTGTTACTCAGTAGTCAGTATAAAAGAGGAGCATAAAAATATAATTAACGCCTCTCCTCTTTGGTGACTGTAGGGCGCATCGGGGAAATCCGCGCCGTTGCGCCCCGACACAATGTGCGTTGCTGCATACAAAATGTATGAAAGCGCAAAGCGCAAATTGCTCTGTGATGCGCCCAGTCCCTGACCGTCCAAATGGACGCTAATACACTACTTACTAAAAATCTTGTCCGATTGGTAGTTTTTATTGTAGAAACGTTAGCCTAAGTAACAAATATAGCATATGCTAATACATTCCAATACATACTTTTAGCAACTGACATAAAGTCATCTTTCTGTATCACTCGGCATGTTTTTATTTTTACGTCATCGTTCAACACTTTGCCAGATCTTTTACCACATTTCTCGTTACTTATAGTCTCATATTATCTCCATTTTACACGACTCTCTTGGATCCAAAATAACCTGAGCGATTTGACGGTGGAATGTCAACTTAGGTTTCCCCGGCTACTGACATGCACTCGCATTGTACATACGAGTACAGTGGTGGTCATATAACTAAGACATCGATTTTTTTTAATATCTTTATATATCTTTATCACATAAATTGATAGTTCGTCTTACACCGACCTGAAAAACCACACCGCCGATTTGAAACGCTTTTCTTGACTTCGCACTAAACTCTAAAGACGTTCTGTTGGGTTTTAATCGGGGCTATTTGGAGCCAACAAACGCAGAAACAGATTGAGATATGGGAAAATCTGTGACGGTTCGAGCACTGTGCTTCGATTCACTGTTCGGCTCAGTTTCGGTTCAGCCGTTAAGAAGTTAAGTGAAATAGATAAGAACGAAACGATATTTTGTTACTACCCGTTGTCCCTTGGGAACGAAGCATTTTCTCGCAATAAAAAGTAATCTATGTTCATCAGGGATAATGTTGGCTTATAGTGGTGAAAGAGTTTTTCAAATTAGTCTTTTCCTCTTTATAATTGGTGTTTCTACCCAATTATAAAAAGCGGTCAAGTGCGCGTCGGAGCAGCAAGTATAATATAAAAGTTCGTTCAGTTCATTTCATATACCTACCTAGAGTGGTTGCGGTCCGTGGCAGCAAGGATCATATCATAAAATTACTTTCAGTTCATTCATTTCATATACAGTGGTTACGGTTTACGTCACTAAGTCACGAATGAGGCCGGGCACAGACGTCCGGTTTCCTAACCAGAAATTCAGATTTAGGATTTCCTGAGACTAGCACACACGGACGATTTTTTGTATATGGAATTTCATACGTACAGTGACATGAATCGTGAAAGGTTGATTCAAATCGAAAAATAATTCCTGTTAACTTTTTTTTTAAATTGCAGATACATACATATCTTCACGCCAAGTCCCTTACGGGGTAGGCAGAGAGTATCGAGTGCCAGACCTGACGATCCCGACAAACCTGTCTTGCTTCCTTCACATTCATTACTCTTTTTATACAAACACATTGGAAAGAATGACAGATGAAAGATTGACAAAGCAGATATATTGAGTTAGACAAGCTCACGATTTAGTGTGCGTCACGTGTCGGAGCCATTGATATTAACTTAGTTAATAGACTAATAAAACAAGATGATAATCAATATAAATTTTTATGATCCAAAATAAAACTAAATTATATTTTTTAGTGATTAATATTTAGAGTAACACCTTTAGAATATAAACAGTGTCAAAAATCTTATGTATAAGATAATACTCTACAAATTTAGGAGCTACCTTAGCTGAAGAAAAGTAGCATTCGAAAAAACGAAATTACGACGTCGTACGACATCAACAACAATGAGAAGCAACTTTTCAATGTTTATGATAATAAAAAGCATTTCACATATACTGGATTTAGTCAAATTATAAACTATGACTTTAAATTTTGACTCCAATTGGGTTAAACATTTGGGCTAAAAAGGTCTTTCAGAAATAACAATAGGTAACTGATATTCCAAATGTTGGTCCGGGCTCCTTTGCAGAATAGACCACCTGCCTTCCTGCCAGGCAGCTGGTAAAAGGCGAGCATAGCCTTACCGTCAGAAGCACCGTGGCTTCTCACTAAGTGATAGAGTTTCTCAGCGACTCGTCTGGATTGGTACCACCGCCTCACCTACACCTGCCGCCATAACGTCAGATCTTGTAATGGCAAGATCTTGACAAGACGTGTTCCGGTTCAAAGAATCAGGTAGCCGGTAAACTTACTTTTGCTTGCAGCCTAACATCACAGCATCAGGTTAGCAATGCACCATTATCAACTTTAGTGTCTCTCGGCGGCGTGAATTTATTGCCATCAGTAAATCCGTCTGCTTGTTTGCCTTCCAATATCATAAAAAAAAATGACAGATCTGATTTAGGATTAAATTTACGGAACCATCTAGAATATCTATCCGAACAAAAAAATTAAATTAGGAGTAAACCCAGTAACCAAATTTATAGTACCTCATCAATCACGTAACAAGAAAGGCAAGTATATAGTTTTATTGTTGTAGAATAACCCACATTTCCACTTTTTAAATCTGTGCTTAATTTTAGTAAATAAATCTTAAGCTCCTAACATTAAAGGTTACTACAGTTTAAAAAAGTTTAAATCAAATCCAATCCATGCTTTGAAATGCAATTATAAAGTTTCTAAATTTTGTGGCTTGGTTCCATATAGGTTTTTACCATTTTTATTTTGTTAAGTGTAAAAGCTATCAAACCATGGAAATGTGACAGATATTACACAAATTATTTTATCAAAGTAGTAAAGCTTACCCTTGTGTAGTAGAAGCCGTTACTGACACAATCATTATTGTAGCTTGTGTAAGGAAGCTTTGAAGTGTTTCATTATTTTTAGCCCTGTCCAAGTCATTACCCAATTCTTTTACAGTGCGTATATATTCCAATGGCATAATTATAAGTGACTCCAGCTCTGGGAACCTTTTTTGATATTTGTCTCGAACAAACCTGTGAATAGTAGCTGAAACATAATATGCATTTCTCCTATAAATTATACCTACAATGCAAAATTTCTTTTGTTTTGCACCAATTGCATAGTGGATAGAATTCAGACCATTTTACTGCAGTACAACATCATAATATTATAATCACTACACTGTTACATGGTGTGATATTACAATAATGCATTTGTTGACTTCTAGCATACAGTTGTCGCTTTACCCACATGCCATATAGAAACTGTAATTTTACCTCAAAGATATCTGATATTAAGTAAGTGACTTTAATGAAACATAATAGACATTTTACGAGCTAAAATCTCTGTTATGTTCCATTAAAATACATATTCAAGTAACAAAAACTCAATCAAAATGTAAATATGAGGTCTGGCACTCTATACTCTCTGCCTACCCGGTAGGGACTTTGCGTGAAGATATGTATGTACATAATCAAAATGTATCCATTAAAAGGGGTAACCTTTGCACCACTATGTTCACTATTAGTGTTGCTAGTGTCTATTCGACATTTCTTTTTTTTGGGTAGGGTAGTCAATAAACTTACTTATGCCTTACAATCCTAGTCCCAGGTAAGCATTTATATCTTTAGTTTCTTTAAATTTAACGGCAAAGAAAAAATTCAAAACTTCGCCATGGGATTTCAATCCTCAGTAGCTCAAATGATTAGGCAGTTCATTTGTCGGCTTGAGAAGAAACGTTACAGGGTCAAATCCTGTCTAGGGCAAAATTTCTTTCTTTAAAATTTCTAGAAATTTAACCAAAGCAAAGGGCAAGTGCTAAAATAAAAATACCATATCTATATTTAGAAAGTGCTATTAGTACTTGGTCAAATTTTAATATAACTCTGGACAAGTTATTGTTTTACTTTCAAACCCTTTTCCCTTCCGCGCCTGAAGCTTCCAACTTCCATTACTGTCCCTTGTTTATATTCGGATACAAGCATTTGCTTCTTCCAGAATTAAGGATTATCATATCAAAAGGAAACATTGCCTTTGTGAGCGAAGCATAGACACAGCGACCAAACAAAATTACTTAACCTTTTTTGAAAAAAGTTATTATACCATTGCTGAATACTTAGCAGATAAGAGCGTTTGGGATTATTTGATTCTGCTGTCATTCTCTTGTAAACGTAATGTAGAAGAGACCATCTGCCTTCCTGTGCCAGACAGCTCGTAAAAGGCGAGCATAGGCATACCGTCACTAACACCGTGACATCTGACAAGGTGGTCGAGTCTCGCAGCGACTAGCCCGAATTGGAACCACCGCCTTACCTATTCCTGCCGCCATAACGTCAATGCTTGCTGTTGGTTCGGAGGATAAGGTAGCCAGTAAACTTACTTTTGCTCGAAGCCTAATATCCCAGCCTCAGGTTTTCAACGCACCATTACCGCCTTTGGTGTCCCTCCCAGGAAATCCCTCTGCTTGTTTGGCTTCCAATATCATAACAAAAGGTTACAAAAAGTAAGCAGTAGTATTAGTAAAGATTTGTAATAGTACATATCTAACCGTTAGTACATATTTAACCGTTAGTAACTGTCCCACAATAGCTGATGAAACGATAAGAGACGAAAATTATGGCTCTGCTTTATGGCAGCCATTATGTTACTCGTCCATACAGCGAGATCTGACACAGATACTGAAAGACTAATTCCGTCGAAATCAATTCCAAATGAGTCTAGAGAAATGGGACTTAGTTTCTTGTTAATAAAAGCTTTGTTAAATATTTTGTACACTGCTTCGCCAGAAAAATTAAAGTCCATCTTTTCAAGCGTGATGCAATGACAAAGGGGAAAATGGATTATTTTCTTTATTTATGTGTATAGAAATGTTATAAAAAAGTAACCCCTAAATATTTAAAAGTACCCGCACATCTAATAAGAGGTAGGCAGAAGCACAACCGCGGCACATACGATTAGCCGAAAACAATAAGACCCACAATGTTATAGTGTGGTGATAGGTGGCAAGCTTATCATCAACTAGGCACATATCCAATCCCGCGCATATTTTAATCGGAAATTTGGAATTTACAAATTTTCACTTAATTTCCCAACCTGGGAATCGAATCCCACACCGTGTGCTGTCAAGTCCAACACCTGAATCGCTAGACCACAGCTGCGATTAAATGTTCGAAAACGGCACAATCATGCAAACATTCGCATCGACAAAGCCCCAAGACTCATGAGCGTATTCGTCTTTTCCTGAGAAAAACCGACGCCATGAGGTTGCATACTTTTATCATAATATGTAGACTCTCTTTCCCCCGTGTTGATCCGGGCTCTATTGCAAAAAAGACCATCTGACTTCCTGCCAGGCCTCTCGTAAAACACGAGCGTAGGCTTACCGACACTAACACCGTGACATTAGACAAGGTGGTAGAGTTTCGTAGCGACTCGTCCGGATTGATACCACCGCCTTACCTATTTCTGACGCCGTTCAGTGACGCATTCTGATTTCTGGTTCAGCAGATTTTACGCCAAGCAGTTAACAAACAAGCCCACAAACTTTCGTTTTTATAATATTAGCTGTTGCCCACGTGTTTTTAAATCCCACAGGATTTTTTTCTGGATGAAAATTATTCTATATGTTAATCCAAGTTACCCTCTATGTGTGAGCCAATTTTTTTTTTGCGTGAAGGAACACAAAGTTTTTGCGTGAAGGAGCACAAACTTTCGCATTTATAATATTAGTAGGATAGAAACTTTATTTTAAATTTTGATGTTATTTTAAATTTTAATGTTACTTCAAATTTTCGTTTTATTTCATTTAAAAAAATGCAAATATCTACCAATTCTGTCCGCAAAAAGATTGTCTCAACTATAAATACCTCGATCAAGCAAACAAACTGTCAAGATAAAAGTTCTCAATACTAAAACTAATGAGATACAGGTGAAGATAAAAGATTTGAATAACAGAGATTAGCCATTGTGTGCGGAGTACAGGGTAATACAGAAAGTCAACATCAAAAATTAATTCATAGTTTGTTCATAGTAATAAAATAATAAAAATTGTGCTCTCTAATGATAAAAGCCGTAAATAACCAACAAGTTTTTATAACAAAGAACTCGAGACAAATCTATAATATAAAAGTGAATAGCTAAATGTGTTGGTAAGCGCATAACTTCCGAACGACTAAACCGATTTGGCTAATTATTTTCTTTTTGTGTTGGTTATTGTCAAAAAAGGGTTCTTATTAAGAGAAAATCCGAGAAAATTGCAGGGAAAATGGAAAAAACAATGCTTTATTTTTCCCCACACAAACTAAACAGATCGGATCTAATAAGATCGGCGGGATAACTAGTTATAAATAAATTTACAAACAAAATTCAGTTAAATATACCAACACTATCAAAAATTAACAAGATAGACAAACTACACCCTAAAATAAGTAAATTATGCGATTATGTTCATAGTAATCGATACGTATCAATATGTTTAAACATATAATACATGAATAAATGCCGAAATAAACTTAATAAGCACTTGTTATATTGATGTTCATCAAACAAATATACTTATAATAAATAATAATAATACAAAGGGTGTTTATGATGGATGCGTTTTTAAAATTCTTAAACCTACCATCAGATCGGAACGTACCTATTAAACAGTCAGACCTAGAAATACAAGTTTATCTTCATCACACAAATGTGATAATATATTAGTCTTGAATAATTTGATGTAGGAGAAAACAAACACCTATTTTTTCAACTTTTATCTATTAACGCTTCTCCCCATATTAAAGGTACAACTTAGTAAATTCTGTGTGTTCTTTACTCGTTAAAGCCATGACTATAAATATGTCTTGTTTTTGGAACAATACTCGTAATTTTAAGCAAGTAATGTATATCAGTAATCGCTCAGACAGCGGTCTAGATAGTGGGAAACATACTGAGTACAGAGGACGTAAATTAAACCAAACAAAAAGTGTTTTAAACAATCAGTATACATTGCATTCTGCTTTGAAACAAGACTACGAAATTTTACTTTTTTATGGGATAGATTAAACAATTTTACAAAATTTTCATGGAATTGGAAGACAGCTTACCAATGGAATAAATAATCAAAGATACATATAATTATATCTAGTAATGGTGCAATCACTGACGATATGGCTTCAAGAACAAAAATAAAACTGTGACACCATGTTAGTCAATGCAAGATTCTATCACGGGTATTTCATATTAATATCTATCGAGTAATGTTACGATATCGAAACACTTGACTTAGATGTCGCTAAATTAAAGCAATATTTTTTGGTACCGTTTAAGTTAGCGGTTTGTTTAGATACTCGCTTAGATAAAAGTTAAATGATCTGGAATTTGGCATTTAGGTTTACTTACTTAGGTTGTTTAGATACTCGCTTAAATTAATCTCAAATGACCATCAATTTATCATATTTACACTTTATTATACATTGTAATGGTGATGGCACTGACGATATGGCTGCAAGAAAAAATAAAGCTATGACACTATGTTAGTCAGTGCAAGATTCTATCACCGGTATCTCAGTAACTTTTCGATGGCTTAGATGCTGCTAAATTTATTCAATATTTTTTGGTATCGTTTTTGTTCGCGTTTTGTTTAGATACTAGCCTAGATGAATCTCAAACAACCTTCAATTTAGCATATCGGTTTAGTTACATACTCACTAAGATAAATGTTAAATAACCAAATATTGTCGTGTAAAAGAATAGACATACCGAATGTTTGGGTGAATTTGTGACTCACCCGGCATTTGTAGCGTAAAATCTAGGCCATAACTACCCATGACAAAGCGCCAGTGTTTGTAGCCGACGTTGTCTTTTACCCTAAAAAAACCGCCTGTTGTTTTCTGTCTTATAACTTTAAAAAAGAAGTTTTTATTCACGCCCATAACCATATCCCCTAAGATGTAGGCATAGGCACACCTAGAGCACTTTGCCAATCGGGCTTATATTCCAACCAGAGCAACATTTTTTACCAGAAAATTGGAAAAACCACATTTTTCTTTTTGTTGTTCGACCCGGGAATTGAACACCTGGATTTCATGAAGTCAAATCCAACACCTGGACCCCTAGACCGACCGACATAGGCGACAGAAACAGGCAAAAAAGAGGTTTTTATTAATTAATTTCTTTTCTGTTTAACAACACATATTTACATAGAAACATCAATGAAACAAAAAAAATGCGCATGAACTATTGGATTTTGTTTTGCCGACTAATTAAATTCTAAAATCTAATCGTACTACTAGGACCACACTTTTTATTAAAAAAAAACTTTACATATATTCCAATCGAATTCGCTTCTCGATTTCGATACTATTCCGTGCTAGTACCACTTAATTGTGGTAGTGGATTTACCGTGACATTCTTGACGTCGATCATTTAAGATTGTTAAACCCTGGGGCGATGAAACACTTAACGCGTAATAAATACATCTTGTTTTGACTGTATTGGAAGTATCTTTCAATCGAATAATTTGAATTGAATTAGAAAGTATGAATTAATTATTAATGAAGTGCACAAAGATGCTGATTTAGGTGGTACTCTATACATATAATATAATATACGTACCTGTATAATGTGCCAATAGTTTTGAGTTATACTTAATAATGTTATACACGAATTTTTCGCTTATATTGATGATATGAATGTAACACACATTATTAAGTATTGGTCAAAAACCACTAATCGGATCTTGGTTT
>DVZK01000505.1:0-11779 GCA_018236665.1 Calephelis perditalis | reverse complement strand
AGATTATTAACATACGCTACTTTTTTTCAACAAGGAGTACCAAAAAAAAATGTACTGCATTGTTATTGGTCCACATAATCAACATAAAGTTAAATTCAATCATTTAGAACGCGCCATTACAAATTTAACAATGAGAACAAAGGAGTAGTGCCAATTGCTACAAACGCTACATCATCTCGTTCGGTCAGTATCAGAAATATACGAGGTACACACTCAGTACTTGGTTGTTAAAATAAATAGACTATAGAAGACACAAAATAAATCTGTACCAAGCTTGTCTCTTAAATACAATCAATTAATAATACTAATTCATACCAATATTATAACTGCGAAAATCTATCTGTCTCCTTGTTACGCTTTCACTTAATTTTACGTGAAATAACAATGCTATTATAACATACGGAACAACAACTTCTTTGGAAGTTATTTATCAAATAATTTAATTATTTATCTTTGAATACAACATCTAATTAAGAAATAATAGATTACACTAGTATAAGTGCCATTGAACATGTTCTTAACAACACACACATACATCAAACTTTTTTATTGTGAGTTTTTATACTGGGTCAATGTGTACAAAAGCTAATAGTTTTTTGATTATGATATGGCTAATGCTTTTTATTGTTTGATCTTTGGTTCCTCTTCATTATATGTGTGGCAGTGTCTATCAAACATTGCAATGTTTAGTTACATAGCCCTTGTAACGGGTAAAGCAGATACGGTTGTATCAATTTTAAGTAAGAGAAATCACTGATTATTCTAAGATAATTTAATTATAGCGCATTTCAAGGAAATGTGATAAAACATGCAAACCAATTTTCTGATCAAATGATATACACTTCACCTAACACCAAAAATGTTAATGGTTTTAATCTAAAGCTGGGGATGTTATGGTAATTTCATATTTTTACAGCTCGCCTACTTGTCTAACCTCAACACAAGGACGAGCACTACAAAAACCGATAATTTCATTGGATACTTATGGGAACATTTCGAAATCATGACCCATATCTTTTTAAAAAAGAACTAACAAAATCGGTTGGCGAAAACATAGAAATCGCATAACAAAACTACAAAAAAAAAGTAATAAAAGGCAAATTGAGAATCTCGTCCTTTTTGGGGCAAACTAAAAATTTTGATTAAACTGGAATATTATTTCATTGTCAAATTGTAGAGACCTATTCTGATTATTTCAAATTAAGTTTATGTTGATTATGTGGATCAATATCAATGTAGGACAATTTTTTGGTACTCATATGTTAAAAAAAAATGAGTAAGTATTAAAGCATTAAGCATATAGCATTAAAAGAAATTTGAATAATTTATTTTTTGGTACTCATATGTTAAAAAAAATTGAGTAAGTATTAAAGCATTAAGCATATAGCATTAAAAGAAATTTGAATAATTTACCTTGTGTTCAATGGTAGTCTGTTGGTTCTTGTCCAAATGCACTTTGATGAGTTGTGAACCATCAAGCTTTACCCTGATCCGTTTGCCGACAATCTCAGCGGGGAACACCAGATCCTCCAAAATTGCATCATATACTGAAGTGAGTGTCCTGAAATATAGACAAAATTATATTATTTAAAATGTAAAATGCTGGATTTCACCTCTAGCTTACGAAAGATGAATTCAATCCGTAACTCATTACCTAGAGGTTTAGGTTTGGATCTTTGGAACACATAAAAACATTTTAAAACTGGGGTGTGAATTCCATACATTACTGTTTTTCTTGAAAACATTAAAAAATAAAGTATCTTCACGCCCATATCCCCGAATTTGTAGACAGGGAGGCAACCTAGGCACCCACGACTAGCCTAAGGCGCTAATGATATAGGTAATGTGATAGGGGGGCAACGAATCACCACAATCTGACAATGATCTGATCCTAAGCAACATTGGTTTTAACAAAATTGAAAACTTTTTTGTTTGCCAACCTTAGGGGTAGAAAGAGGGACCTCATAAAGGTAGTAAGTCAAACACCGGACCTACTGGCCCCGTGTTTGACTTCCTACAATAGAAGCAATCAACATTTAAATAAATATTACATATATTCAGTTAAATATTATGAAACACAATTTTAAAGATAGGAAGGATATGATTAACGAATCATTTGTTCAGAATATAATAACTACTGTCACCGTAGTAAATATTATAGTGATATATTTGTATGCTATCTTAGAGCTTAACATATAACAAACTAAAAATTTAACTAAAGTTTACCAACTACCATCCCTTAAACTTGAATAAATATTCATTATTTAGGTATTATAATTTTAGCACTTGCATTGTGCTTGAGATAAATTGTACAAATTTTGAGTAAAAAACTTCATCTGAAGACAGGATTTGAACCTGCACACCCTTTAGTCTTAAGCAACAAATACTCTTAACAATTTGACCTACTGAGGATTCTACTCCTATGGTAACATTTTTATTCCTTTCTTACAGTTTACAGGAGTAGTTATATTTACAAATATTCATAGGTTTAGAATTAACCCTTATAATTTAAACACAGATTAACTTTAAATCACATCCTGCTGATTCATATGGGTCTATCAGCTGCACTCAGAGATGTTAATAAACATTTAATCTATCATTAAGTGATATTTTTTCATGGAAAATGCAGACTTAATGATCAAAAGACAGCTGTCAAATAACAATTTAAAAACTAAATTATTTATGTCTTACCTAGATCTGGGCCTCTTCTGCTTATTTGCAACACGGGTCTTGTGGCTGGGTTTGGGTAAGATTTTGCGGTCACCAATGAACACAACATGCTTGCCACTGAACTTCTTTTCCAACTCACGGACCAGTCTGATTTGAATCTTTTGGAATGCCTTTAATTTAGGCATAGGAACGTAGATGATGATTGACTGAAACATAATAGATTATACTGTATAAATTATTTTTATTAAGGTACCAATATATTTTTAGAACAATTTGGAATTTCCATCATTTACTTTGAAATAACTATAGGTCAGGTCAATTAGAGATTGAAGAATATAGATCTCAACACTACATAAAATGGTAGTGCTTGTTGTTATTGAAAAATTGCTAGAAGTCTTGAATGTTAAGCCTCATAAATATACCTGAAAATTTCAAACTTTTGTCCAACCTGCTAAGTAGCTTTTTGGCTATAAGATATTAAAAATTTAAAATATAAATAATTGTTAATGTGTAATTTTGCCTATGGATTAATCTCAAGATCATCTCTTAGTAAAATTATAAGATGGATGTGTTTTAGATACTGTATTATGGTCTCATCTAACTTACTACTCTATGATACATTAGATACAACAGCAACTGTTCTAATAACTAGTATAAAATTTAATGAACATAATACCTTACCTTCTTGTTGTGTAACTCAATTTCCTTGGCTTTGGTGATGTAGAGCTCCCTCAGTTGAGCTTTCAAGTCAGAGTTGGTTTCCAACTCGACCAGGGCCTGGGAGATAGATGTCTCGAAGACATCGGGCTCAACAGCACTCGCTTTAATTATTTTCGTACTCATCTGGAAACGGAATCGGTACTTTTAATTTCATTTTCAGGTTACGTTTTAGGTTAGGAATTAATAAAACTTAAACAATGTTATTGCTTTCACTGATTCACCAAACTAACTGCACTTAGTAATGACGTTATTTAATTGTTATAAACTTTAATAAATCAAACAGATTCGCTTTAACTCCACTTTTAGAAACCAAAACAAATTTGAACAGAGATCGCGGTGTTTATAACCCAAAAATATCAAGGTAATCTTTACCGTATGCAACGTAAAGACCCAATATTACAAGACAAGATGAAATAATGTTTAATTAGAAACTACAATTTCTAGGGATTTATCAAATTACAAACTAAATTTTATAAAAATACACGAGAAAATAGCCACCTTGAACAGAGAGCAGGAGCGAAAGAGATGGTAAGATTTATTGACATTTGACGTTTGACAGTAAAATGACAATTTCTTAACAGAGTTGCCAAATACGTTGGTATGTTACCTCGCACAAAATAAAACTAGCTCCAAAGCCAGCTTGAGACCAATCTCAAAACTCCCTAGCTTCAGGATTTAAACGAAAAAACCACTACAACTGCGGAATTAAAAACAACGCGATAAATACAAATTAATACGAAAATGTTGATAATGTACAAATCAACGCAATGCTCCAACATAAGCTTGCAAAAATTAACAGTAGGTACATATTTCTAATAAATTTAGTTGTAGTCGCATTTCTATGACTTAGAGAGAGCATAACATGTTGCAGAGACTATGTTGGCATCAGTAAAAAATAACGCTGTAATTACTTACCGTTATTTTTGTGTGTTCGGTCACATGTCGCATCCACTACTATATGGCATCCGATCTTTGGCATAGATTAATATAGTTAATAGTGAATTTACTCCCTCATCTTCATTCCTGGTACATTTTTTTTATCATGCTAACTCTACTTTCGAGTTTAGTAATCCGCTATCAACTAAAAATACAATCGATAGTCGGGAATACCTTTAGATTAAGAAAACTCTACTAGGTCTATTTTGTTGAAGTGATGCTTAGTTACTCAATCAGTAAGGTTTAAATTTATTTATTCATCATAAAAATTATTTAGTACGGGTCGTGTAATACTGAAAAACTTCAAATCCGTATGATTTCGTCCAATTAGTTCAACTATAACTTGTTGACAGCACTGTGTAATAATGTTATTTATTAACTATTTGCAAATTTATTAAAATGTTTAGCAAAATTTAGAAAAAATAATAATTGCAAGTGAAAAGTAAACTTTTGTTTTAGTCAATTGGGTGCTTTTAATATTTATATATAAAAAAATACTATAGCTGAGCATTTTTGGCGGAGATCATCCCGTGTGCAGTATGACAAGTTAAATGGCGCGGGTCGTGCGGCATCAAGTTTTAGTTATTTAAGCTAAGATATGTTCGCCGGTCATGCAGTTTTGTCAGAGAGAAACGCCTGTTAGTTTCATCTCATCTTATGTTTAATACTCAAAGTGTAAACCCAATCCTATTTAAATAATTTGTTGGTTGGTCCGGGCTTCTTTACAGAATAGACCATCTGCCTTCTTGCCAGGCAGCTTGTAAAAGGTGAGCATAGGCTTACCGTCACTAGCACCGTGACATACTAATAGGTTCTAGAGTTTCGCAGCGACTCGTCTAGATTGCTACCATCGCCTTACCTATCTAAGGTAAGGTAGCCGGTAAACTCACTTTTGCTCGAAGCCTAACATCCCAGCCTCAGGATTGCAACGCACCATTACCACCTTTGGTGTCTCTAGACGTCATAAATTTCTTACCATCAGGAAATCCGTCTGCTTGTTTGCGTTCCATTATCATAAAAATATAATAATAATACTTGTTCTCAATCGGCAGCGTGGGTTTTAGTCTTAGCTAGTTGTTGAATATAAGGAAAAAAACGAAATCTGTATAATGCTAATGTCAATAACAATTTGACATTTCATTTGACAATTGACATTGATTTTCCGCAAAGACTTCAAAATTTTCCCGACAAATTTGAATTTTGAAGAGGGAAATTTTTTTGAACATAAAATTTAATATGTTTTTGATCTTATTACAAGATTTATCACTAAATTCAACTACAATTAAGTAGAAATTTTTAAAAATGGATCCGTGTTATATATTAGTGAACAAAAATTCAAACCTTACACCATGCTACTCTGTTTACATAAACCTTGAATGATATCGCATTGTAAGCATTGTTTATGTTGAAAAATTTTCAGGAGTCACGTTCCAGACAGCAATGGAAGAAGTTTTAATCTAAGTAAGTACCTAGTCGTCTTTACCTACTTTTGTAATAATTATTTACACGACTAAATACTATCTTATTATAAATAAAATGAGAATGTTTTGTCATGTATATTCTAAGATTAAATTATTATTATGGTACTAATAATGGTATTTTTAATTTATTAACCTCAGAATACATAACAAAATTGTTTCAGAAAGTTTCATGAAACCAATTGATTACTTGAAACTAAGCTGAAAACTTTAGTACCTATTTAATAACTGTAATAAAAAAAAATGATTACCCAAAAACCTTAGTGAAAAAAAATGTAAGGTTTGACTTTTATATATTCCAAAAGGGCCCCAAATTTTTGTGTGCCCAAGGGCCTAGCAGAATCTAAGACGACCTTGCCTATAGCCAACCCATTTTAATGGTTCTTTAGTTACCGACCGATTTTAATAGATCATGATTTCGAGATGGATACATAGATTACTCCAAGGTCTATGTAGTTGGGAGACGTGCTTACAATTGTCTAAAATGTCTTTATAATTATATAATATATATTTTATAATTGATCTATTAAACATGTGGAATTTTAGAAATCATTGATTCAGTTACCATTTTTATACGAACTTTCATACCCCGTTGTGGACCTTTGAGGGTTGTCTTTTATTAAAAAGCAGTCTATGTTTACAATCGAGTCTTTAACTATGTCTTTATCAAATTTCAATAAAATCGGTCCAATGATTTGGCCGTGAAAGCGTAACAGACATTCGCATTTACAATATAATTATGAATTTGTGTTGACCGTCTTCGGTATTGGTATAAATATGGCTTTGGATTTCAATATTAAAAGATCTAGATTTAAAATTTATTCTTTCAAAAAAGTATCTTCCTGCCCCATCCATCCCATATTCTAAGTGGTAGGCAGAGGCATAACCCACAGATCATCGACTAATCGAAGACACTATTGTCCTATTTCACCAAGAGCTCCTATACTTTAGGGGACATTTGAACGCATTTTAGAGGACTGTTTTATATTGAAATACGTAACGTTAAAAGGTAAAGGGGATCCTGGTGAAATCGGACATAAGTCCAACAACGTGATAGGTGGCAAGTAATGGCAGAAATTAGAAGATTGACATAAATAACTGCATACAGTATCCATAGCTTTACATTGCGCTGTTAGCAACAACAGAGGATAAAAAAGTTGGGATTTTTACGCAATCTATTTACATCATAAAGATTGATTGATTGATTGATTCGCCTATTACGATTTATAATCATAATGATGATAAATGATTGATATGAACAGTTAAACTCAAATACGATGTGGAATCACGCAACACAGTCATTTACCATATTTATGTCATATTATGACTTTTCAAGGTTGTTCATACGATTTATATGGATTAAGTTTAATAACAAACTATTGGTTGCGATTCTGCGGTGCAATTACTAAACTAATATTTAAGTTATCGCTGTCTTCTTTCAAAGACTGTAATAGAAAGAAACAATACACGTTTAGTGCTGTCATATTAATTTATACGCGATATTAAAGCCTGTCACATACATGCAGATTTCTTATGCGAAATCCTGTTTCGGAATTTTGAAACCCAGATAAATCAAACGACATGCCATACACACATCAGAATTTTTCCGTACAGAATTTCTCCGTTTCAACAATTTGTAAGCAGGCTAGTGCGTTCCGAATTTGTTAGTTCGCGTTACGAAAAAAATCAAGCAGAGCGCAACTCTTTCGTAGATTATTTATTTGGCGCAAGCAGCTGCAGCCGATCGCTAATTTCATACCAAAATTATTATATTAAAATATCAAAATTTAGCCACAGTTATAAATGTGTGTGGTAAAATGCATAACTTAATATGTATTTTATGTTTTAATTTGCACATCTATATCGTAATGAAAATAATTATTTTTTGCCGTTTTCGGATGACCCAGTAATACATAGATATTTTTTCTTAAATGTGTACTTGACTAGCACCTCTCAGCTGAGCTTGGATCCCAACTTTAAAACAAACTAAAGTGTCCGATATGTTTACGGAATTCCCTTTTGCATTTTTCGTAAGCTATTATTATTCAACATGTACGTGGCGTGACCATATCTATTCCTCGGAAAACTTTGATGAAAAAAGTCACGATTTAATATGATTGCACTAATATGATATTTCTAAAATGTACAATCTCCTTTTCGTTCCGTTGAAAAAAAAAACATTATTTAAAATTAGTCAAGTTTGTGCTCAGCAGAATTACCGCCATTGCTTTTGATTGCTTACAAAACCATTGGTGTTTATTTTTGTATAAGGAAACTTGGTAATATTACCTATTCCTAGCTCTCGTTCTCGTAACTGACATCACATAATATTCTGTTTGTTCATATACATATCAGATTTGTTTTTATTTTGAAGTCGTAGTTATGTAAACTTCGATTCACTTAAATTTAAATTTGGAACTATCGGATTCTTTCTACATTTTTTCCGTGCTGATCCGTATCCACTGACCAGAATAGACCATCTGTATCTATGCCAGACAGCTCGTAAGCGGTGAGCACATGTTAAAATAGGTCATAAGTCCATTAATGTTAGTGTTGTACCGGTACTTGTCCGAGTAGTAATCCACCGCGTAATATATCCCTGTCGCCATATTTATTCTGTCGTGTTCCTACATGTTAATCTAGGTTCCGGTCCGGCCACAGGACAACGACGCACCTGTAACATCTAAAGTGTCTATAAGGCTATTAATGCTGGAGGGCTGTGACGCTACTTGTCCGGTTAGGGATCCACCGTTTAAATCTATCCCTGCCGCTATGTGTAATGTTCCGTTCCGGAGGGTAGATTCCAGTCCGGCAGCAGAACAACAACGCACTTGTAACATCTACGGTGTCTACAGGCTACGGTTGTCTTTGACCATCAAAAGACCTGTGTGCTTGTTAGCTGAACTCCCAATAAAGAAAAAATCACTATACTTAAATACTACCTTACTGGCTTAAATAAAGTACTTTCGATACCTTTGATACCTACTATAGATTTCGAAAAGATGTAACTTCGGCTTTTTACTATCTTCTTCTATTTTGTATATCGGTACAATTTACTTTTCGTTTACTTTTAGTTTAAAACACCACTTATTGTTTCTTGCGATAGTGTTTGACGCCCTTGTCATTGATGAGGTCGTCAAAATTAATACAAACCCAAAAAAAGTACTATTAATTAATTAACATAATTTAATGCTTTTTCTTAACGCCAACCTGCCTGCGGAAGGAAATCCTACCCTATCCTATTAATATTGAAAATGCGAAAGTTTGTCTATTTGTTTGTTACTCCTTCGAGCAAAAACTGATGAACCGATTTTCATGAACTTTGGTACTCACGTAGAGGTAACTTGGATTAACATAATATAGGATATTTTTTTATCCCGAAACAATGTGCCTTTAGGACCACGCTGGCAACGCTGCGGGCGACAGCTAGTCTAGCATATTAGCATTACAATGTTCTTTTTAATTAATCTTATAGCATAGTTGGTATAGTGAAACTCACCCTTGTTTTATTAGTTCCTAGATCATAAAACATTTATGTTTGTCATAATACATTATTGTTTTGTCGTTATTCGTTCGCATTTGTTCATAACTTCAGATGCACCACAATACCCACGATTTACGGTATTTTGCCACTTTACTCCAGTTCTATGCAGCTTTTACCAAATACAAGATGTCTATCAGGATATCTTGTTTGAGTCGGCCCACATCTTCAGGTCCGGTCATCGCTGTTCGAATATTTTGATACAGAGAAACAAATAAATGTATGCGAATTTAGAAAAAAGGACATGACCTTTGTAAATTGTAAATATGGTTGAAGAACAGTAAAATGCGCAAACAGTGGCAAATTGACTTCACTTTTGTTACTAAGGCCAAATAAAAAGGAATGTGATTAAAATGTTTTTTTTTTTCACTTGAACTAGCACATAAAGAATAAACTCGTACTTAAGTATCGGGTCGCTCTGCTCGATTTAAAATTTATAAAACAATAAGCCTGTAAGCTGCAAATATTTTCTGCTATTTTATAATTTTTCGGTAATCCAAATTGATGGATTTACTCTGTATAAGACCTATAAGAAAAAACAAAATTGACTTTGTACTGAAAACATAATAAAGTGTATTCATTCATTCAAAACCGTCTAAAAATTTTAACACTTATTATGGATGGACCCTAAAAACGAGACAAGTGCCTTTTGTTAGGTCTATGTGAAAAAAATAAAAAATGTAGTACAGCATTATAGAATTTAATTCAGAAATATTTAGAGAACAATTGATGTTTTATTTCAAACTTAAAATGTTTAACTTAACACAAAAGATTAACTAGGTTTTTATTAATTATTAATTAGGTTTTGAAGTTCTTTTAATACTATGTTGATTTGAAAAATTCTAATGACTTAAGTTATCTTGTATTTCAGTTATATGTCTAGTGCTTTTAAAAGAGACGGCATTACCATAGGCATGTGTAATATAGGGCAGGCATAATAAATGGTCGATATCACGCCACTCAGGGCGACTTTTCAAGATCGGACCAGTTTTTCTGCTAGTCGAGATGAGAGAGAATGAGGTGATCGCTAGCGCTATTTATGTCGATACGAGATAGGTAAGACTGCGATTTCGAAAATGCATCTCCAAAGATAGACTGTTTATGGACACGTTTGGTTTTACCTATTTTAGGTTTGCCGTCTAGCTGATGATTAATGTTAGAAATTCGTTATACGAAGCTAGGCATATTTTCTTATGCGTAGGAAAAGTAAAAAAAAAACTTTAAATTAATAAATTAAAGAAAGATTGAAAAGCAGTTTTGCAATGCGATAGATGTAGGTACCTGGGATACCTAGGTTGAATTTCCTCGATCAAGTCGCTCGGGTGTTATCCGAGGGTGGTGTCAAGAGTCTTTAAAAAAGGGAGGAAATGTAGAAAAAGCCAGGTAGGTCTGTCAGGATCTTGAGCTTTGGCACTCGTTACTATCTTCCTACCCTGTAAGAACTTGGCGTGAAGATATATATGTAAATATATTTTCCACGACTCCACACACGTATCCACGACTAGCGGAAGATACTTAGTCCTACAATGTGATAGGTGGCAAGGGTATCGCCAACAGGGTACTTATCCGATCCGGGGCTATATTGTTAAATTTAGAAAATTATATTAACACATTTCCTATTGGTTGCCTTTCCCGGGGATCGAAATTGGGACCTCATGAAGTCAAGTTCAATAACCGGAGCGCTAGACTACCTACAGAGGCTAAAGTTATATATTATTTCGACGAACTTTGTATGGCTAGACATTAACAGCTACTAGTTTTTTCACTAACTTTTTTGTTACTTACACCGAAACTCATCATTTATCAGTAAAACGATATCGCTTTATATATGTAGAAAAAAAAATCAATATGAAGCTTACAGTTATTAATAACTTGTTGAAAATCGGAGTCGTCTATCGTATAATCTACTATTTAAATTATGCGCTTCGGCTTTACACTTTTGGCTGACCAAATCTAAATTTAAGCTTAATGATTAATTATGTAATAACAACTCTGTACAGATATCTTTAAAATACATTCTGATTTCCGGAGCTTGACGAATATAATCGAAGCGCATAATTTAAATGGTACTACTGTAGCTATATTCAAACAATAAGTAAATATTAAAGAAAAACTGTTTGTTAGATGTTTTCGTCCATTGTGAAATTAGCAATACACGCTAAACAGGATAAACTAAAAATAGCAATGTATTTAGCATAAATAACAGATGCAACTCAAACTCGGCTCCAAAATGGGAAACTTATTTTGTGCCAACAACAACAAAAATAACAAGAATTTGAATTGGGAATCCTAAACTTACAATCACTTAGCAATACCTTCTTGACTGAATGTGTAGTTGCTATTTGTCAATATGGCAGCAAATAACGCACTTGATCTAAAAGTATGTTCTAATAAAAAAATGTAGGTGTAGGAATGCACTTAAGTAGTAGTAAGG
>DVZK01000504.1:0-11783 GCA_018236665.1 Calephelis perditalis | reverse complement strand
TCGTGAGGTCTGGCACTCGATACTCTCTGCCTACCCCGTAAGGGACTTGGCGTGAAGATATGTATGTATGTAACATTTTGTTTTTTAAATTATGGCCACATAATGAACCGAAGTACCTACACGCGCTCTAACTTCTATATTAAAAGATGAAAAATCTAGAATAATATATGTTTTAGGTCTCAATGAAAACATTCGATGGAAATATGTAGTCGGCAGTTTTTGGTATGAATCACGTTTTCGAAAACTGCAAATATAACTTTGTTATCTATTCATATAGGTATGTACTATGAATATGAATATAAAGACCTTACTTTGTTGGTGAAAAATGATAGTGGTATTTTGTGATAAATATCTCTAAATATTACTTGCCACTCTCAGCGCTTGCATATCCCTTATATTTTTTATTATATTTTTGCAGGTAAGTGACCAATGGAAAATATACTACGGTGATTGATTCATGATGCATCCTGCTGGATACTATGCGAACCTCGGTAAGACAACATGGAATTATTAAAATAAATCTTCAAGAAACGCACTGAAAGGTTTTTTCAGAGGATGCGGCCTACTATTGTTAGTGTAGAACAATATTTTGTTTGCCTGAAAAATACTTAGACAGTAGCTTCACAATATATAAGTCTGAAAAGTTATGCAATTTTTTATGCACTAAAAAAATTTATTAGTTTTATTAAAGATATGCTAATACAGAAAAAAATATGGGTAATTCTAATAAACCCTTTGATTAAGCATGAGCTCAGGTTTTCAGAGTGTATTTTTTTTCAGAATTTAAACAAGTCTATTAAATAAACTTTTTAAATTAAATCCTTGGTGGTCTAAGCAGTAAAGGCAATACGTAGTGGTACAGCGTAACAGAGAGCACGTCACCTCCAATCGGTACACATCAATTATATTATTATTGCTTGCAATCATTTGCCACCTGATTGGACAATATCAATATAGGCGTGAACGGCATCGATAAGTTACTTTTTTATCTAAGGTAATATCATGCTTTTTACCCAGTTACAAGCAAGGGTTATGTTTCATAGTGGTAGCTTATCTTCTTATCCCATTAGTAAAATGTTTATATTGAGGTATTCTAAATTCGTCTCTTCAGATTTTGTTTCCTTATATAATAACAATAATGAATAGACACGGCGGATTTTTCAAAATTAAAAACGAAAGGCCGCAAGACACGTCCTATAAGGTGGTATCGCGAACCGGGCACATATCCAATCCCAGGAAACGATATTTTTATTAAAAAAATATAAATATGTACACATTTTCTATTTCTTTATTGTCGTCCTACCCGGACATCGTACCCAGGACCTCTAAAAGTTAAGACCGACGCCCGCCGGACCGGACAGATGCGATTGTTTTGCTCTTTCTTATTATATGATATTTTATATGTAGACATAATTTTCTTTCCTTTGCCACTTTCTTATCCGGTACTAGCCATATGAGGAAAAACGAATGTTTGACACACCCATCGTTCGGTAAAGCAGAAATATAACGCGCGTGTAATATAAATCCGAATTACTTATACAAAATTATTCAATCTTCCGCTATAGCAGTATTCTTTCGCGGAAAATTGCAAATTAATAATTTTGTATACATCTGTTTTCATGGACTTCCGCTAAATCTGATTTTATTGAAAATAATAAAACGTTGACCTAAGTTTATGTAAACGTATAATGTATTTTATTAAATCAGGAATTACTTTACGGAAATCTGTTAAAAGTTATGACAGATAATCATTAATTTTGCTAATTCCACGGAACCTATGTAACTGTGGTCACTCTTCACAACATATAGGCAGGTACAGAAGGCAATCTTCATACAAGTCGTTGGAACAAGGCACACATAGACACCGCTGACGGACACGTTGTTTTGAACCAATGTTGACCACTTTGAGCGCAAGTGACATCGGCTTTATAAAAGCTTATGGTCAATTTTTATTAATACAGAATGGAATCACAAAAATTATACACACGTATATAATATCGTAACGCTAACACTTAGCTTGCTTAGTAGGCAGAGATATCGACAGCCAAATATCACAATTTCCTGCAAATCAGGAAGCAAGAAACTTCCTTCATACTCATTATTTCTTTTCTTACAATCACGGCGGTTTCGGAGACGCCAAATAAAACAAATGCGAGACCATGTAAATGACATTAAATGAGCATTTATGAATTTTTATGCAAAAATGAAGCAGCAAAAAAATGTTACTTGTTGTAATTATTGTTCAGTAGACGGTTGTTTAAATTCAACATAGAACGCTTTATTGTCGTATTTTAAGCTACCATGTATAAGTACATAAATATTTGACTCGCTGTTAGAACTTAAACAACTTTTTCTCATAAAAGAGTAAACACTACCAATAAAAAAAACTTAATACAATTAAAAATAATTTGGTTGCTGGCAATTTTCGTTTCAACTTCTGACTTGCAAGGAGACTTGACTGGAGAGCGCGCTAGTTTACTGTAGATAGGGTAACTTAATCGCACTTCCAAATTATTTGTAATAGCCAATAAAGCTTAAAATAAATATAAATACGTAAGTTGAAAAATGCTACATTTCTTTAAATTTTAAAATGTTTGCACATCACTATACCTATAATTGAATACTCGTATGATACTTACAAAAATATTTGCAACAACGTGTTAATACACATTAATCATTTTAATAAAATTGTATTCCATTTAAATATTATACTAAATATAAGTTTATATTTTCGTTTTGCTGGTTCATGGTTTTCAAAAATCAAACAACTGAGAACGAGTGTCACTACTACTCTTTTGTGCATTAGCCAAAGATGCCAACCGTAGCACGACCGCCCAGTGTAGTAGTGTCAAAAGTTAATTACATACAATATGGGATTGATTTCTGTGCTAACGTGGCGTATGTGTCATATATTTTTAAATAAGTATCGTATTTCTGGACCAATTTAATACTTTTTGTATGTATTTGAAAAAACGCATTTCCAATGTGGTACTCCTCCTCAGATCCCAAGCTCCAGTTTGAGAACGCACTATTAACATCATTACCGTCCGTAGACAACGCGTATGTTTGACATTTCTTGTTTCGTATAACACTTTTACGGAACTAGTAAGCTACAAATTTACAATAAAAAAATCTTGAAGATACTTTTGGTGCTGTCGTGTTAGAGGACAAACGTGATCACCATCATGTATGTAATCCACTTGGCCGCTTTCCTACTTAAAAAAATGGTATGAATAAAGTAAAGTCTAATTTTGTCGTTTAAAGAAAGGAATTTGCAACATTTGCAATGATTTTAAGCAGAGATTGGCCGAAATTTACAGCCGAAACCGAAACCGAAACTTAAGTGGCCTTGTAAACAATTTATGTTTTTATGTCAAATAATTGTATGTTTGTTTAGGTACACATAAGTGTGGCCAACCTAGAACAACCAAGTAAAGTTTAATGAAATAGAATTGAAAAAACGATAAAATTATGAAATAGTGTTCAGCATTTATTCAAGTTACAATAAATAATTATCCCTCTAGTATCACTTATTCATTAATTGATATCGTGCATTAAACATCAAAGCCAATAAAGAAAATCAGTCTCACAAATATAGTTAAAAAAATATTTTACACCCTAAAGGTCTGCCTCACCTATAAATAGTTACGTAGGTATTTATTTTTCGAGATGATGTATTTTATCACAAAATACATATTTTTTATGTTATCACTAAAATAATTATGTAGGTGTACTTATTACTTAACTATAAAAAAAAATCAACAAAAAAGTCAACCTTAAATGTAAGTAAGTAGCATCGTGGCTGATAACGAGAAGTGGCTTAAGGAAAAGACATGAGCTACAGCACTGTGTGGCATCTGTTGAATTCTGCAACAGGGCAACATAGTCGTTAGTTGGTAATAAATAATAATTTAAAAAGCCGTATATTTTATGCCAAAAAGAGTAGTTTTTCAACATTTTCGCCGAGGAGGTTGCTTCGTCGATCAGCGTAAATTTGCTCTGCTGCACTGAATAACTTTTCGCTGGCGACACTAGATGGCGAAGCCAGTATTTACTTTACAGCCCTTCCTTCACAAGAAAAACCACCTTACTTGTTATATCACGACAACAAGTGTGCGCGTGTTTTGACTGCAGCTCGTGCGAGCGAGCTCCTTGCGTGTATTCCTGAATCCTTCCGAGGTTAGCCGAGCGACGCACGAACATCGAGTTGCGGTTTTCGCAAAAGTTTCGGCCGGTTTCAGCAAAAACCGAAACTAGATTTTTTGGCCGAAACCGAACCTTCGGTCGGTCTCTAACTTTAAGTAATGTCAGGATTTCCTAGTATTACACTCCATCGAAAACAATTAGTCATAATTTTTATCAGTATTTGCTTATCAGTCTTAAAAATAATCCTGTTTAATTATTATCAGTCTTTATCACTTATTGTGTGTGATAGTAACTGATAAAGTATGACAGCACATTACGTGATTATTTTTGCAATTATTACTGTTCAGTCAAACTTACAACTTTTCAAATGAAAGTTTAAAAATCTATATATTTTAATGTAATGTTACACATACACTAATTCACTTAGGTATTATAGGTATGTAAACTTAATATTAAGTCTCAAAAGGAGTTGAGTTTCTTTATTAAAGAACATTCAACAAGACAAATATTTTTACTAGGCTACTGTTTCTTTTTTTTTAATTGTTTTTAAATATTAAATAAACAGGATTAAATTCAATTTTCTTCCACTTGTCTCAATAGTAAGTACCGATGACGAGATTATAACGCATATTAGGTTAGGTCCTGAGAAGTAAGAACTAACGATAATTGTTGTGGCCGTAGTTAATATAATTAATAATAATATAATGACTGTATGTTTGTTACGAGATTTACGTGATAGGTCTATGTCCAGCAGTGGACGTCCTCCGGCTGATTATGATGATGATGATGATGAAATTATGTGAACCTACACAAATAGGGAGTGATTTGTATTTTTACATTAAAAAATAATATATAACATTATATCCACATTCACATTGTCATTGTGTACAAGGATACTCAAGTTCAATGTAATGTATGTTTTTTTTATTTTGTCTATTAGGTAGTAGTACAATTTTTAATAGGTTTTCAAGAACTAAGATCTCGCTTGTTTTTTAAACTAGATGTTACCGAAGTCGGTAAATTTGAAATGTATCTACAACTGTAGTAAAATTGCTGGCGCTAATTGTTGCACAGGTGAAGCCGCGGGTGTGGGCGTAGTACGTTGTACATCCATTAACAGCTGGCAAAATAACTCCTGAAATTGACCGTCTACAACAAATTGCATCATTATTGTGCTTGTAATAAAGTCGTCTTTTTGTTTTTGTATTATAAACTTAAAAAAAATTACGACGTAAAGAAAAAGCCCTGACCGTCCTCGCACAATTTATTAATTTTAAATTATGTTTAGAGTGCAGTTCTACCAAGCACCGACGATAAGAATTATAGAAACCGTCCTTATTTATGGTGTATCAGTAACTGTTACACTACCACGGTAATGATTTCAACTTCTGTCCAACACTTGAGCACTTTTTTTTGTACAAATACTGACGTACATATTTATTTTGTGTTGATCGTACTATTCATATTTAAATAGTTTAAATATTAATGTTTGAAAGTTTTAATTTTCAAATATTATTATGAGGCAAATCGGGTGTCAACGGCCTAGTTATGTTTAGTTATACTTTATTGTATAACTCTGATGGGCAGTTTATTATGTCGTGCATTGCAAAGAGCGCCAGCTGGTAGGTAACACCTTATATCTAAAAAAATCAAAGTTTTGTACAGTGACACGACATTGTTATAAAATAACAATATTTCTATGTTATACACGTCTTCATGTAAAAATCTTAATTTCCCTAGGTCATTTCGTCACGCGTAAGAAAAGAAGAAGAATGTCGCTAATTTTTTTTTGTTTTATTAATTATTGTTAGAAGATCTTGAAGAACTCCCTTTATGTTCGCAGGACTGCTAAAAACTACCTAATACTACCTTCTAATTCCATCATCAGGTCGACTCCATGTCATAACAATTTGCATCGTCATCCGATTTACACATTTCAGCTTTCAAAATTTTAGCTTAATCGCCTAAGTGAATTTTTTTAAGCTTTTATATAAAGTTTTTAAAAACTGTTTCAAAATATGTTTATATAAAAAGTTATATTAATTGCATTGCAGTGATACTTTATTTAAATATTTCGTTTGATCACCAAACATGTTTGAGAGTTCACGTTGTAAACTTGGCGAGACCGTACTATCGCAAAACCTGTTCAAGAATAGGTGCCAGGAAGTGGACACAACAATAATTGATAGGAACTAACCAGATTGTAACGGAATACAGTGTTATGTCTTAGAGGCATGTTGAACACTTATCTAAAGAAGATATATAAAATTAAGCCAGTAAAAACTTTCGTCATTGACGAGGTCGTCACGATAAGTGAATAATTTAACCTCGAAATTTGGACCTATCTTTCTAAAATAGAAACATCAAAATTGGCTGACTGGTCGAGTAATCGCTTCACAAACATACAAAAAAAACATACAGTCGCATTGAGAAACTTTTTTTGGAGCCGGTTAATATTAATTTTTCGCATTAACAATACAGGCAATTTTGTTAAGAGATTATATGATTTTAAAATCTCATTTTAGTATTTGCAGTGGCTTAAGGAAGCCTCGTCTATGTGGTCTGGCGTTGGACTTGTAAATGTTTGTTTTTTTCAATATCCTAATAAAAACATCGTTGCCTTGGATTGGATGTACCTGCGCCCATATAGGTTTGCCACCTATCACATTTTGCTTCCTAATGTCTTCGGCTAGTCGTTGGAGCCCTAGGTTGTGCCTCGGCCTACCATATCATCGATACGGGCCTAAAGGTACTTTTTTTAAAATTTTACCTATAAATTGCGATATTTCCAATCTGATACAGCTTAAGATAAAGAAAAGAATGTACCCATTCCGGAAAGGGTGGCAACACCTCGTCGATGTCTTTGGACAACGGCGATCATTTTTACATGTCAACTTGCATGTTTGTCTTCGTACGATCTACCGTAGTTGTGCTACCAATGTAACATATACATTTCCATGCTATTACATTAAGTTTACACATCTTATCTCTCACGAGCAAGTTGCCAGAAGCCTGCTGATGACTCACTGTTACATATTGTGTTCTGACACTTGCTTCTCAATAATTACTTTACTACTGAATCACACATTAACAAAACTCAAAACATGTTCTTTGGTAACTATTGTCATACTGAAATCCACTTAACAGGAGTTATGTTTACTTTCAGTGATATTACCTACTGCGAAGTCAGATATATCGTTGATGTAATAATTAAGCGCAGTAAAACTGCAGAAACCAACTTCGTTTTATTTTACCAACCATTTATTTCATTACCACAGACAGACAGTAAATGGTTCCACAAAAATGTTATCAACATCCTACTCGTAGATTTTAAGGTAAACTTAGCAATGCATATTTTTTTTGTTTATGTTGACGACCTCATCATTCAGCAATGTACCTAATGTGAAATGAAAATGTGTGCGTTATTATTACTCAAAATCCACTTGTCGGGTCATGATAAAATGAATATGGGACCATCGCGTAATTATGACCTATCTTTCTAAAAAATCTTAGCTATTAATCATGTAACAAACATAAAGATAAGAAAAAAAACATACAGTCGAATTGACACCCTACTTCTTTTATTAGAGTTGGTTAAAAATACACAGTCTGCCAAATATAAAAATCTGTTTGATGAAGTTCCGCCAAGTGGTCTTTGAGATATGTACTTATATTTAGTAAAATCCATAAGACGCCGACATGGTTATGAAATTGAGTCGGTTTTATTTTGAAGACTTATGCTTGAAGATTTTTGTAGGCCATAATATATGAAACCATATTCTTGAATTTCTAGTCATATGTAGGTATATAACTAGCTGCTGCCCAATCCGTCCCCGGCGTTTTAATTATTTACCTTTTCCTCGGGAATTTGTTAAGTTATCGAAATAAACAGTAAAACTAGGATTATATAAATAGAGAAAACCCGAAAAAATTGCAGGAAAAGTGGGAAAAACACACTTCAATTTTGTTCATACTAACTGTTACTGACTGATGTTGATGTTAAGCCACACGAATCTCGCCGGATCGGCTAGTTTTAAATTAGTATTTTAAACGAATAACCCTAGAAATGAAATAGCTAATAATTTATGAGATTATCGTGTTAATAAAAGTTAAAACTACAACAGGTTTAAACGCAATTTTGTATGAGTTAAATCAATATTCAATGTCGTGTCGATGTTAATACCTCGAGACCTGCTGGCACGTTCCTGGGTTAAATTTTATAATGAGTTATACTGTCAAATATGAGGTTTAAGATTTACCTACTGGCCCTTAGGGCCACTTGCACGTGGCTGTGTTACATTTGTTAATAGGTTAACTTTAGTTATTTAACTCAAGTTGGAACAAATTCGAGGCTTAAATATTTAACCCAGAAACGTGCAAGTGGCTCTTAGCACTCTGTTGACTGGTTTAACTAGTGACAGGAACGAACGCTTTGCCCGCAATATACGGTAGGTATCTTAAATGTTGTATCGGTCTATAAGTAATCTCCTATTCCACAAATTTAGCCGGTAGGTTTTGCGTGAAAGTGAACAGACGAACCGACGAAAAATTTGATAATCCTCATTTCGGGCTATGTATTTTGTATGCAAAACATACCAAGCAATGATTGTTTTTAAAAGAATATTTCAAGTACAAATTTAGATTTATTACCGTATTATTGTAAGTAGGCATAGTTTGGATACTAGACATTAGGATTTAAACCGCTTATTTTAAATCCCGTAATTCTCATTGCTGCGAAACTAAATTTTATCGCTGCGAACGACCATAAATACATGAGTTATACGTCGTTGGAGTTTGTAATGAAATAGACAGTACAAACCTACTAAATATAAACCGGCTATAGTCTAGACGCTGCTGTATGAAATATAGGTAGTCATAATATGAAACTAGCTGCTGCACTCGATTTCTTACATTTGGTGAAGTGGCTTTTTCGGAGTAAGTTTTCCCAACAGTAAAATGATATCCAAAATGACGAACCGGGGTGTAAGCTACGACTACACAAAATTTGTTAAAAACCAGTTCCGTAGTTTTTGCGTGAAAAGTGAACAGACAATCCGACAAATCCCCTCATTTTGGGTTCGGTGTTCTGTACACAGTACAGTACACAGCAAACTCGCCTAGATGCCTTGATACGCTGGTCTACTCTGTTGGTGCTGCCGATAGTTGTGCATTTTATGTCTTTTACCTAGTTGGTGATATATTTGCCACATATCACACTGTGAGATAAATTACCTTCAACTAATCGTAGTTGCACATCTGCCTTCGCCTTCAGGGATACCGGAGTTAAGATACTTTTTAAGGTTTGTACTATAAAATATACAAACTGAAAGATTGAGTTAAAAGTACGTTAAAAGCAAAATGTATTACATACTTCAGCTTTTAATTTTTCTTCTATCTTTATTCTCTACTAATGCCTTTTATGGATACGAAAGTGTACAGTTTTGTATTTGTTTGTACACAACTAGGCGTTTGTGAAATATACCCAAGCCTTTTTGTCATATTCCCCTTTCCAACGGGAACAAGTCATGTTTTCACTTAAACACATCACATCAAAACAGCTGCACTGGTTGATGAATTTTCGCATGGGTATGGATGAGCCCTAGACTTATAGTAACTTATTCTCGTCCCTATATCTGCCCGCAAAGTTACGCCGGTGAGACTACAAGCAACATCTAGTTTATTACCTTAGTAGCCGACCCGGCGAAATTCGTTGACTTGCTATTCAATACCCACTACCTATCCTGCAGAATGACCTAGCGTGAGGGTGTATGGACCTTTGCTTGCAAATGTTTTTCTACATTCCATATTTCAAATTATTCGGTCACTTCTACTTCACTATGCTATGTGTTGTTATGTCTGTAATTTCTGAAGTACAAAACTTGTGACTTTAATAAAACTACGAGACACTCTCTAACTTTTTGTAAATCATAAATTCCAAATATAGTTATTATAAAACAAAAATCCAGTAAATAAAATCGAAGTACGCGCTAATGAATTGTATCCTGAATTATGTTTTGACTTTTACCCCTCTCCTACAGGAATCACTTTAGTAAGAGGGATAAAAACCATTTCTCGGACATAGAGCATCCACCTGCCAAATTTCGTAACGGTTGGTTCAGCGGATTCGAAGTGTATTACGGTCGGGATACAGACAGACAGAGATTTTAAGTATATTTGTCTGTCTGTTCTGTTGCCCCTTTTGAATCGCCTTGACCCATTTTTTTAAATATATTAAATACACAGAATTCACTCTTCTACAAATTTATCATAAGCATTATGCATACTCTAAACCTGTAGATATATGAATTGAAAAAAACATGTTAATAGCATTTGTTTAATTTCGTACAATATATTCTTCCCGGGCAGGCTTTAAAGCTTTGACAAACAAGTATTTACGGACGGGGCGAAACAACGGATGCAACGAGTGCATGTGAACAACTTCGGACGCCTCTATCATGCTCCAATGTGACATAACATCATTCGCCCCGCCCACGCGCTCTCACTCACACCTCATAAGCGAGAGAGAGACGAAACTACTCCAGCAAAGCCTTCGTGCGTCGTACGTTTCTTAGAAAAGCCAACTGTTATTATCCGTGGATTGTTCTCGATCTTAGCGTCTTGATCTCTCATGAATGAACCTTAGCCCGCAGGTGTGCATCCTCAAGCCTTTCGATGCCAATTATCCACTTCATGCCAATTTTCGGCACGCCACCGTAATTTTCGGTTGCTACGCTTTTGGATAATTTCTTTTCACCGGAAGCCAGAGTTAGAAGCACTTAACCAATTTGATTAGCAATTTAAAGATACGTGCCGTCAGTTCGCGGAGCTCCGTGATATCGGCCAATCTCACATCAATCACTCCTCTGTTGGCACTAATACATGCGATAATTTAAGCGTGCTTATAAAAAGATTCATTACCTTTTGCCAATGATTGAATAATCAATTAACAATCAAGTAATTTTAAAGTATTATACACTATTAAAGTTTTGGGTATTGCGTCTTTCATTACTTTAATAGATTTACAGGTCGATTATATTGACGCAGTTACTATGGAAATATTTATTTGACAAGTCAAGATTGGGCTTCGCGCGAGTGAAGTTATGATACCACAGACAGACACACACTCACACATATCTGACTTATAATACCAGAGAGGTGTACATTAAAAAGAGAGCTTTTTAATATTACAAAACATAATACCGTAACTTTTAAACTATGATCCATCAGCCACCTCACAGTTCTTTCTTTCTTCTACCTTCGATTTTCGTCATTAGACAGCTCAGTTCTACGAGCATTCGTAAGTGTTTTTACTGTTACGTTTTACATATGTTTTATATGTTTAAAAGTAAAATAATAGATACCCATAATGCGACTAAGATCCATTCCGATATTTACAAATAAACTGCAAATGAGCTGATGGTCTTGGACGCCTGTACAGATCTCCATAGGCTGTAGATAAGAACCATCTCGATCACTGCAGCTTCCAAATAAAAAAACCGCATCAAAATCGAAAGCTTGCAGTCACTAACACCGTGACATCTGACTAGGTGGTTGAGTTTGGCAGCGACTCACCCGGATTGGTATCACCGCCTTACCTATTCCTGCCGCCATAACGTCATGACGTGTTCCGGTTCGGA
>DVZK01000503.1:0-11783 GCA_018236665.1 Calephelis perditalis | reverse complement strand
ATGGTACGGGCATGTGATGTGAAGGGATTAAAGTTATCCTACGAAAAGAATGTTGAACGTAACTGTGGATAGATACAAGGTTAGAGTTAGATCGAAGAAGTTATGAATGGATTGGGTGAGGAACGGCTTGATCGGTGTAATTGGAGTGACTGCAGAAGGAACGACTAATAGTAATGAATGGTAGAAAGACACATACTCTGGTAATCCTATTGGATAAGGTCAAGTTTTTTCTACAATTTGCAAAACAAGTTTGGAATTTTCTAGAAATGTGGCAAGTTGACACATGACGGCGCGGAATTATTTTACGTGTCAATAACGTCATGGGCTGCGATGCTTAAATGATTACTTTGCACATAGAATGTATTACAATTAAAACTTATTAGCATAGATTTCTTTTAATAATTGATTTTTTTTAATAAGTATAATCAATTTTATGAGCACCTGAAAGTTTTATCATTACCTTTCTAGTTCTTATTTACAAGTGCGGAAAACCCAAAATACCTATTATTATACTTGTAGATAATTATAAAATCGTAGTTAATTGACGTTTGATAACGTTGTTAATTAATGTAATTGTAAAATTAAACGTATTTATTAAGGCGATCGATATTTTTAATTAAGGTATCGATCATTTATTATGTTGATTTCAAATCGTAACGTATTTATTTAATTGGACTTCACGAAACGTTTGAAATGACATAACCGATATAAAAATGATCATTTTCGATAATTTAGCCTTAAAAGATATACTTTAAGATAATTGTACATTAAAAGGCGCTATGGATTATAATTGCATAAAAAAGCAAACATTTACAAAATAAAGAAGAAGTGAAAATACACAAATGGCGAGTAATTCAATTGGATTTCACTTTTAACTTCAAGCAAAATATGACAATGCACATTAATTTAAAAAAAATTGAAAAGGAATATTCCAAAAACAAATTAAAATTACCATTTCTTCAATTCATTCAATATACAAAAATGCTACAAATAATAAACATTATCATCGACTTAAAGATGAAAATAGATAGAAATCGTATATGTATATTAAAAATATTTTACAAAAACAATATTGTCTGCCAATTACAGTCAATGAAATAAGAACCAGAAACTTCAATAGGGAAGGAAGACCTGAAGATGTTTGCTAAGATATTCACAATGAGAAAAAAATTTAGAGCCCATATGCATATATCTTTTTTAAAAGTAAACTTTGTTTTTATGCATTTTTTATAAACACATTGGCTGACTTCGTACCGACTTAATTTGCGAATATACCGGATCTAGAATGTGTCGCTAACTTTTAAGTCAGGTTCCGTTTTCAAACTATCCAGGAACTTATTGAAATAAACAAACAAAATTGCAACTAAATATACCCAACTTAAAGATACAAAAAAAACAGAAATTAGATATAAGAAACATCGATTACGTGCAGCAAAACATTTAATTTGAATGTAACAACACTTTTGCTAACAAAACAAGAAGTTACACACCAGACCAAAAGGCGCGTCGAGTGGTTTGAGTATAAATCGATATCAATAGGTCTAAAACTGTGAGTTGAATTAAGAAACAATTACATGTATGGTATCTACTTGTTGGCGATGATTGTCTCTAACCGTCAGGAAAGGGTCTACGATCTATGGTGGTCTATTTACAAAAAACTTTTCTTATTTATGTGCAGTCGACTAAAACAAAACTAAATTTCCCACATTTATTTGTATACATTTTTAAACTATTTACAAAATCTACTAACAAATTACATTCAACAAATGCCGTTAATGGTAAAAGTAATATCTTTAACGTGTTTTGGTTTTATAAGTACGCATGATCGAGCATATTTTTTTAAATTTTCCTTAAACTAAAATAAAAAAAAATACTTTCATATTTATTATTTATTTTCAAAATTTATTAGAAAATTCCCAATTTCGTATAAAATTGTATGTATTCTTTTATTTTTTGTTTGAATAGTTCATTTGGATTCACTGCGAAGTCTTTTATGTTCATATTTTCGAGATCCTTAGGGGCATCTTCTTCACTAACAGTCACCATAAGAAGTCCACATAAACCCATCATAACATTGTACGGTAGAAGCTGGAAAAATTAAAAATAAAATTAAATTTTAAATTATTGGAACCTACCAAAAAGATAAGAAATCAAACATAAACATTAAAAAAGTTTCACCTGTTTGTACTCATATTCAAAGTCCTTTTTGCTGTAAACATAGTTTGGTTCTATTTTGAGTCTTCTTAAAGCTGCATGCAGTTCAGATACATAAAGATCTAAAGTTGTTTGATAATATTTTTCACGCATTTCAAGATCAAAACTCAAATCTATAAAATACAGCAGATCAAACACAGGAGATCCATAGCGCCATGTTTGAAAATCTAAAATCACGATTTGGCACGCTCCATTCTGAAAAAATATATTACAATAATTATTAAACATCAATTAATGTTACCAAATAACGCTGGTTTCATTTCAAATTGTGCAAATAATGTAGACGTAGTAAAACTGCAACAAAACCGACTCCTGTTTTCTTTTCATGTCTTCTACATAATCCAATCTTATGGGACCTCTAAATCAACACCTACTTGTTAAAAAAAGTCATCAAAATCCTTACATAATTATGGGAGCAACCGAGTAACTTTCGCAAGAATAAAAACCTGTAATCACTTTTTTCCGTAAAAATATTTTCAGAAATTACAATGAACTACTTATTTGATTTCATAGTTGTTATAAATTCCACGCGACATAATCGTAAAAAGTCAAGAGCTCCGAAGCATCACGTTTGTAATGAACGTAAAGCTAGGCAGTTCTTCAGGAATCTGTTGGAGTTAGTTGCAAGACGATAAATTTAAAAGACCATGACAGTAAAAAATATTTTCGTTAACATTTTATGACTACTCCCGATTAAATATGCTTGAGTATATATACCGTAAGCAACGCAAATATGGAGGATATCTATCTATAGTTACAAAAAAATTTCGTTGCTTTTAATACCTATCTAATATCTTGCCATATATTACTCTATACTTACGTTGATTTTATACATTAAATTATTTGGCCTATAGTCTCCGTGAATAATCACAGATTTTCTAACGGGCTGAAAAGCATAGTTGAAGAATTTCTCATTATTTAGAACTTTGTCTATAAATTTTTTAACACGTTCTTTATCATTTTCTTCTGTTCCTTCAAGAGCTTTCTCAGACATACTTTGAAATACCGTTTTATATAAGTCAGCACCGATTTGGTTTAAGGTACCCATCCCTTGTTTTGTTGCTTCATATTTTTCAGGATATGTTTTGGATAAACATAAGGACAGTGCATGAAACTTGGCCAGTTGTTTAACACTTTCTTGAACTTGATCCCAAGTTACAGAAGCGAATCTATTAAACTGTTGGTAACCACTTGCGACCAAATCTTCCAATAATAAAACCTCTTTTAAATATTCTTGTGACGACCCATAAAACTTAGAAATACATAACTTGTCAGCCTCAGCAATTTTATGTTCATTTTCCAAATCTCTGTACATTTTAAGCAACTCCGTATAAAAATATAGCTCAACTGCATATACGTTATGACCTTCACCTTGTTTTCTAATTTCTTCTGACATTGCAGCTATTTTGGCAAACACCTTTCTTCTTTTCCTGGTCCCGATATAGTGTTAAGGTACAAAAACCCAGTGTAGTTTGCACCTCCGGTTGATATCTGTTTAGTTGTGATTTTAAAGTTTTCAACTTTTTTTTCTATCGCTATCTTTTCTAATAGGGATTCTAAATGTTTTGGTGTATTTTCTTCCATTGTAAAAGTTGAAAATTATTGTAATTATAATATATGACAAAATTTGCTTTTTGGAATTGCTACTATTCTTCTACTCAAAGATCCTTCTTTCTTATTCTAAAATCATCTACTATTATTTTCACTTGTTTTAACTCATCACTTTCTTGAATCTTGTCATTTGCTACTCTTATGTTGTAATGTTTCCAATTACAGTAAATAAATTCACTTTATGTGTCCACGTATTTTTATTTTAAAGTGTTATCATATTTTATATCTTTTATATCGTATTATCACTCACTCCAGACTATTTAGCAATGTTATCAAAAATTACTTTTACGAACGTAATGAATCACTAAAATCATTTTGGTACTTAGTATAATATTGAAATTATTGTTGTATTCGTAATTTATTATAATTATTATTTTTCGCTTCACAAATACGACTAAAAGTGTGTAAACAAAAATTTATTATCCTGCATATTTACATAATATATCTCATTTAAGCAAATATTTGATAACTAGATGCTACGTGCGGTTATGTTCGTATTATGATAAAGTATTTAGTTGTATTTAAAAAAAACACACGAAATGAGGAATCTATATACATAAAAATAAATCCCCATTTCGCATGGTCCTTGCATAACGCGTAAAGGGCTGGATCAAATTTGCTAATTCTTTTTGTGATATTAGTCATTGTCAGAAGAGGGTGCCTCTAAAAAGAAAAATCGGGAAATAGAATGAAAAATGGGAAAAATGATGCTTTAATCCATACAGCTGTTACTGTCAAGCGATACGAAGTTCACAAGGTCGGCTAGTATAGCATAGTCTTTACCTAAATACTAGCTGTTCCGGCAAATTTCATTCCATCCTTTCAGTTTGTATGGGAAAAATTAAAAAGTTGATTTTCCTAGATTCCTCACAGTCGAACGGGATAAAAAAAGTGTCCTTCTCCTTCTGGTCCTAAACTACCTCCCTATCAATTTTAAGCCAAATCGGTTCAGCCATTTTTGAGTTACAAATAGTGTAACTAACATGACTTTCTTTTATGTATATAGAGATAATATTATATTCTTCAACTTGTGTTTTTTTTTATATTGGAAAATATTTATTTAATTTTTTTAACGTAATAATTAAACAAAGTTCATGACGGACATAAAACGGTGATCAAAGTCACTGAAGATTTCAGGTTTACTATTAGTAATAAATGTCTTACTCTATTGGTTCTTTTAGATTTTAGTAATGCGTTCAACTCTGTTGACTTTGACGTCTTACTCGGTGTTCTTCGTTCCATAAATGTGTCTCCCCAGTCCATTTTTTGGTCCTAAGTCCTACGTCCGTGGACGTACTTAATGTGTTCGATTTGAGGGTTTCAGATCAGATTATTGTGATCTAGTTGCAGGAGTTCTACAGGGTGGGGTCCTTCCTCCTCTCCTATTTTCTGTGTTCATTAATATGATTATCAAAATTCATAGATTCTTATTATCATTTATATGCGGGTGACCTGCAACTGTATCGTCATTTTTCGCCTCTAGATGTAGTAGATGAAGTCAATGCTATGAATGACGATCTTAATCGAATTTTTAAGTGGGTTTCTTTATTTAGTTTGGTACTGAACCCTACTACATCTCAATCCCCTTATTATTGGTAACCGTTTCTCTCGTGTTACTCTATCTAACACTATGAACCCTCCTTTAATTTATAATGGTGTTACTATACATTATAATAAATTTGCTAAAAACCTTGGTCTGACTTTGAGTGAAGATTTTAGTTGGAATGCACACGTTAGGTACTGTAATCTCTAAAAAAGTGTTTTACACCTTTGATTCTATTAAGTGCTTACAAAAATTGTTACTTTCAAAACAAAGATAATGTTAGTTCGAGCACTTATTCTTCCATTATTGGATTATGCTGATATTTGTTATCCTGATGTTACTCAGGAACGCCTTAATAAACTTGAGCGTCTGCAAAATGTAGGAATCCGCTTCATTTTCGGCCTGAAGAAATTTGATCATATCTTCATGTTCAGAGAGCTGCTTAAGTGGCTTCCCATTCGTGAGCGTAGAAACCTTTATTTTTGAGCGTTTTACATTTTTACACCCTTTTGATTCAGATTAATAACCCTGGAATTTGGAGATTGCCTTGTAGTTAGTTAGACAATTGAAAAATATTTTTTGTGTGCCAATAGTTTACAATTTTTTTAAGAAGTTTGGTTTAAAAAATATATACACTTTTTGACGTTTCTGTCTAGTAAAATCATCAAATTTGTTGAATTGAGTTGATTATGTAATTGTTTTATATGGAGGTGGGCGTTAGTAGCTGCGTCACAGTCCTTCGACTATTGCAGTTGCTACCGAACAGTTACTGTATGATATCATGTAAAATAGCTGAATAAAGATATTTATTTATTTATTAATTAAATAACAAATGAAAAAGCTACTATATTATTTAGCCAAAAAAACCCTAAAAAAACATAACTAATAGTAATAAGTTTTTTCGTTACTAAATTAAGTTTCTGAATTCTGAAAGTTTCTAGGTAAAATATTGTCTCAGGTCTGAACCTAAGTCCAACTGTATCGAGCTGATAGTAGGATGAAACATATTTTATAACATTTTTTTGGTTGTTTAAAAATAATCCTGGTCAGATTTAGAAAAAAAAGATTAATCAAATGTTGCAATGTTAATATATAACTTTATATAGTATAATTAGACAATTTGCAGCTTTCTCATGCTACTACAATGTATTCCAGACGGAGCAAGCGCTGAGCAAGTTACTGGACAGTATAAAGCCGGACTTGGACAGGGCCGAGGGTGGGACGGAGGCGCGGGATGATCTCTAATGTACAGGCAAGTGAGGTATTTTAATACGTTATGTAGTAGCATGTTACGTTATGTAGCAGCATGTTACGTTCGACCACTACGTATCATAAAACGTCTCTCAACCTTAGCCACGTGCTTAATACGCTTTTAAATACATTGATGGTATAGTTCGCACTAGTTCGAATCCTTTTCGCCACTTGAATCCATTTTGAATAAGCGTCAATAATAATTACGACCTGACTTACTGCGTAAAAATGATAGTCCCTGATAGGCTGTTTCGTGTTGGAAGTGGCTAGCCGCAATGTTATAGAGTAAACTTCATCGGCGGAACAGCCTCCTAAGCTGAGACAAGCTAATATTGTTTATAACTCAAAAACGGCTGAACCGATTTGTCTGAAATTTGACGGTAAGGTAGCTTAAAATCAGGAGACGGACATAAAATACTTTCAACCCCGTTCGGCTTCGAGGAAACTAGAAAAAACAACATTTTATTTTTCCCATAAAAACTGAACAGGTGAAATAAAGTTCGCCGGAACGGCTAGTAAAACATTCGAAATATTTAATTGGTCGCTGGGGTAAGATTAATATAAAAACATTTGTAATAATGTGGCTTTTGACTTCCAGGTACTTGGTGTTTAAGTATTAAGATTAATTTAAAACATTGTACTTAGAATAGTTATTGATTTTAATGTTGTGCAATTACTAATTATTACGATGGTACAAGATAAATAATTGTTAAATATTAAAAAGCAAATTCTAATGATTAATAAAAAAAGTAAATAATAATTGACAATATTGCAATAATAATATTGAAGTGAGTGTTTATGCACAAAATAAAATTTCAACTATCGTGATATATTTCTCTTTGTTTAAGACATTTAGCACTGTAAGTTTTTCTCAGTGTGAGTGGTGCGAGTGCGTTTGAGGCCAAAATATATAAGAAACTCGTGTTTCGATTGTGATAGATAATTATTTAGATAATGTTCATCTGTGACGTACAGTGTAATAAGTTAAGTGTAAGGGGGAGTGTACACTGCGGATGCTGACCTTTATATTTTCGTTTCAATCATTGACTAACAGTTTTGTTGTTTCATTACAAGTAATAAATAAATGTAAATATATTTTTAATATTCTTACTTAGATGATGCCTCTTATGGTTTATATTTTATTTTGTGTCAAAAGTTTGTGTCTTAAATTAGTAAATATATTTCGTAAAAAGTTCAATTGATAGTAAATTTTTATTTTTTTACTGTGTGATATTTTTTTTAATGGAACGGCAATGTAATTAGTAACATATTTATGTGTTATAACTTTATAAGTATTGCGCCAATAGAAAATAGATGGTAGTTAAAATAAGCTAAAAATAGATATACTATAGTTGTAATTAAATAAAAAAAATCTTCAGTGTACAACTCCCTTAAAATATCTTTGGTAGGTATTTAGTTGGTACCAGGCTTCTTTTAGTTTATTCAACATTTCATGATATCAAAGTATAGCAAAAGCAGCTATTGTTTCATTGTAATATAAAATATACAACATTTTATTTTACTATTGAGATTTTACGATTGACCAAGTAGAAGTTGGATTTATATATAAAATTCTTACTTGTGGTAAATTGGAGTTTCGTGAATTCGTTCACAAAAATAACCTGTTTGAAGCGTGTTAATGTAATTATGTGTTTGCACGTGCAATATGTAAATTTGTATCTTTTACGTTAGGTGAAGTATGTAGCGAACGAATGTAATTTCACTTATGTCCTTCTACAACACTTATAGTTAGAGAGATATAGATGAAATTCTTGAGGCGACGTTCGCGTGTCTCGAGGAATGCTAAATGTTGAATTGAAAACTGCTCGCCCAGCTCAGTACTGACATACGATGTAATCATGTAAAATTTTATTTTAGTACATCGTGTGAAGCTGAGAAATGACGACATTTTTCTGCTGTATTGTAATATAAATATTTTTCCAAGCTTTCTTGGACTTCTTATTACTATTGTTCGCTCTGCATAGAGAGGATACTTTTAAAAATATTTCCATTAAAACCTCCTCATGTGTAACAAAATTAAACTTTAAAATTTATTTCAAACGTCCCACAACGTTACACAGTATACACGCAATGTATATGAAAACATTTATGTAATTAACATTCAGCTACTGGAATGATATTGATTAGATACGGTTAAAAAATTGAAACACACACAGACGTGTGTATGTATTAATAGCGGGGCGCGTCATTTCAGCGTACACGATCTTGACCTTCTTGTCGCTTGTTTCCTCCCCCCTCTCCCCCCCAATCAGGTAAATTTACCAAACACAATAAATTCTGTCTTTGCTGTTGTCAGTAAAATTGAAAAAAACTATTGATGAGTATGCATGAATTGTTGCCTGTACATCACAATATTAAGAACTTTCAAATGTAATGAAGAAAAATGTAACCTTTAATGTTGCTGCACACTAGTTATACTTATTTTTAATAGCGACTGATTTAACCTATGTTTAATGGAAAATGTTAAAATCTACAAAAGGTAATTTTTAAAATCGGAAAGTAGGTAATTATGTTAGGCAAAGAAGAAAATCTATATAATTATAGTTGATTTGAAGTTATATTTTTAGTCTTCTCTGTGCAGAGGTTTTGTAAAATATTTATTTTAATTTTTAACTGTTTTGTATTCTTATACTTGCCAAAGACCAATTACCATTTTACCTTCCCTCGAGCTTGTTAAATCACAATAAATGTTTATATCTCGCTAAATGTAATACAAAATGATCGGTTCACTTTATTCTTGGTGTGATCTAGTTGGATGTAACAAATGTTACTTCTTGAGAATTGATAGTGATGGTACTTCTATTGTACATTACATTAATTTTTCGCCTAAGCCAGTGAACTTTGCGATGAACAAAGTAAGATTGAGACGGTATCTTATTCACAGGTATTAAAATTCATAAAGTGAGAACTCGAAGTGATTTATTTTGATTCCGTTTTATTTATATTTGATAATTTTATATTATTTGAGATGACTACGGGGACACGACCGACGGTCCTTGCGTCATGATAATATGTCGACTTGATATATTTTATACAAGGTAATAATTTATAATTTGGAATGTATCCATATTTGTGTTATTTGTTATATCGAAACCAGTTGGTAATGTTTAAAAAAATCTAAAGACTGTTATAACTGTTCATCACTATACAGATTACGCAATCTGTCGCTGTCCCTGGACACTGTCCAGTGACGGGATCACAAAACTTGGGGCATTCCCAAAGTAGTAAAATACCTAAGCAACCATAGTTCACGTGGTATTTAACAATTGTTATATAACATGTTTTTTGTTAGCACTTCTATACACTTTAAAGTTGTTTTTGTACAAAAGAAAGTATGGTTCAAAATTAAAATATTCCGAATATTTATTTTTCTAAATAATAAATAGGTATTTTTGAAGAATCTATCAGTTCTCACGGAGATATGGAAAGATGTCCCGAGACATCAGTAATTGTATTTCAATTGCATTTAGTGTAGAGTTAATGTGTACATAAAATGATATTTTACTAGTTATAAGATGAGATAGCTTACGGCGATGAAGAGAACTCTGTCATTTTTCCATAGAATAGTGTATATTTAATATTCAAACATTCTATCTAATGTTATGAACTAAAAATTAATAATGTTATGAAATGTATAATGAAAAGTATAAATCTAATTTTCAGTTTTAAAAATGACTGAATAGGTGCTGAATATTTATTTTTCGTTTAAAAACGAATTAGTTTTGTTATTTAATTTTTATTTACGTTGATATGTATGAAATTATTAGTCTCGTATTGTTTTGTGATCGGATCTGATTTGATTTCAAAAATATATAAGCAGTCGTGGATACAAGCTTAAGTATTTAGAATAAGTTTAGATGACGTGTTCCGCACACTCCGGAGCCGAAGGCCGGGAAGAGTTCCCCGAGCCCGTTCTCCCTTTGGTCAGATCAGTTGGGTGGCGCGATAAGAGTTCAACCGACCAAACTCGTTCTTATTGATGTAGAGTACGTTTGAAATTGTTTCACTCTGATAATGCTTCCCACACCGTTACTTTTCCGGTGCGAATAAACCCAACACCAAGCAGGTGACGTACAGAAAAAAGTCAGTACGCCTTATGACAAACAAAATTTAGACGCGTGTAACTAAACACTGTTTAAAATTGCAATCAAAACAATAGCACGCTATACGTAGATGACATGGCAGCATGTTATTGGTTAAGAATACAATTTTAGAAAGTGTTTAATAAAACGTGTGTTCAACGAGAGCGTGTTTAAATTATTTTTCTTCTAAATTTAAAACAGGTTTTATATTTTTTCTGAAGTTTTAACTAAGGCTGTTGTGGACCGGTACTGATCGTGTTTATTTATATTAAAGGACAAATGATCCTCTATTTCTTATGTTCACAGTGAATACGTTAAAAATGAATTGGGATCAATATCTCAGCAAAATCCGATCACAAAATTTGACGGGAATTAGATTTTTTATTTAAAATTGTTTCATTCCAAGTATTATGATCTGAACGTTTATAATTTTGTATAGTTCACCAATGTATAGCAATGATTCCTATTAGTTGTAGCGGTGCATATCCCCGGCCCGTAGACCTTGCCAAAGTCCGTAACGCGTTCGACACGATGCACAAATTTCCGTTAGTTTAAGTTAGACAACTCTTTCCCCCCCAGTATTGAATAAATATTTTAGTGAAATGCAGTTTTATTTTTGGACGTTCAGACAGCTGACTACCAAATATTTAAGCGCTAGAAAGCAAACTCGAATGTATTTGCCATGTCGAGACTCGAGGTACTCTGAAACTAATGCTATATTGATATGACCCAAAAACCACTTGTCAGATCTTAGAAAATTTTTTGTGACTACATAGTAACGCTTCTAAAAATTCAAAAACGCATGTATGCTTTTGAATTACTTTATAGTAAGTTTACACGCCAAGAAGAACCAAATACAATTTTCGGTGACCTTAAGTATACAGACTAACTGGTGAGATACCTTCTTCTTCTTCTTTTAGAAGAGAGATACCTTCAATACTTATGGAGAGTACTCGGTACTCGATTCTCGTTAACTTGATATAAAAAAAAATAGAAGCTTAATTTTTTATCGAAATATCTCTAAAAATAAGTGAAATTTGGTCGCCGCACTGTTTACGTTG
>DVZK01000502.1:0-11785 GCA_018236665.1 Calephelis perditalis | reverse complement strand
ATTGAACCACATGTCGAAACAATTGACGTAGACTCGGATTCTGATGACTTTAAAGATTTTAAGGAACATCCAACAGTTAAAATAGAAAAGGACGAAACCGCGGACACCATAGATACAGGATGTAAAAATGATATCAAGTTAAGTTTAAACCCTCAAACATTGAATTCAAGCTTTAATAAAGCTGCAATAAAAACCGAAATCGACGATGAAATGATGGAAGATGTTCAAATACTCGAATCAGTACACATACCATTAGAAGCTGATACGAATGAAGAAAATAATGTTACAATACCGGACCAATTGATTGATAGAAATATTTTGATGGATGCTAATAACAAAATAGATGGAAGTGATATGATTCTAGATCAAACGGATGATTTTAATCTGCCGGTAATAACGAATGTTTTTGGAGCTGCACAGATTCCAGAACTATGCGATTCCCTTGTTAGTGATAGAACAGGTGATGTAATATTAGAAGGCGAGCAACCGGAAATCGATGCAAGTTTACTAAAGGACGAACTTGTACAAACGGATGCTCAACATGAAAATCGTTTAGTAGCTAAAAATAATTCTAAGGAAGTAATGGAAAGTAAAACTTTTGATTTGGAAATAAATGATATAAATATTGTTAATGATATTGAGTTTGCTGATGATGGAATAGAACTAGATGAAGACGAAGATGACATTATACGTAAGTAATGTATTAATATGCATTTAAATAGGTTTTCATGAAAGCAAAGAGAAATAGTGAAATAATTTAGGGAGAAGTTTCGAGACTAAGCACTGACGATAGTTAACATTAATTATCGATCTGTAATGGTTATGATACTGTATCTGAAACCGTGTTCTAAGTTGAGTTTACAAAAATATATCATGAGACTAAAATATTGAGCTAGGGTAATGTAATACGATATCAGATTTAATGTTTACAAAATGTGTTTTGCTAGCGATTATTGGAATAATAAGGAACTTTTAAATAACAAGGCGTAGGAAAAATACCGATCATTTTATTAAATTAAAGTACAGTAAAAAAATGAAAATCTTTATTTTTTTCAGAAATTACGACACAACCGGATGTGAAAAAAGAACCTACAAATAAAGAAAATTTCATAACAACATCAGATGCAGAAGGTGAAAGTAGTACACCGAAATTTGATATTAAACTTCTTTTAAATCCTGTAGCTTACACACAAAGACTGGAGAAAATGGATGTCTTTAAATTTATAGAATTTAACTCAGTTCGTGATAAGCGAATTATAGAATGCGCTGAAATAGAAAGTCGACCTGTAGATAAAATGGCATACAAAAAGGAAGAGATCGAAGCAAATGAAGCCGATAAAAGTTACGTAAATGACAGTGATTGTTCTAAAGCTGAAATCTGCGACAATCATTTGGCTAACGTTTGTAACTTGCAAACGTTAAAATATTCTAACTGGATGTTACAAAAACCTAAAAATCGTAGCTATAATCCGATACAATTGTGCAAGAATCCAGATTTCAATACGAGATTAAAAAGATTGACTGCTGGATTTCTTAGTGTAGAACGTAATCGTGATATGTTGAAAGAATGTAAACCACTTACAATAGACCTTAACAAGTCGTTCGAATCTAAACTTACTAACGGAACAGTTATAATTAAAAATGCTCGATTCACTAATAATCTAAATATTAAAAAGTCTGATAACCATCAAGGACAATCTTTTTTGAAATCAGAGTTATCTATTGAACAGGAACAAACACCAATCGATAGAAAAAAAATTATTAACTTACCAGACATAGACGAAATTCGTCGTGTTAATAACAGACTTCTTACTGCGGAAGTAACTCCTATTCAATCCAACTGTAGTTTTAAACCCCCTGTAGAATTAGTTCCTAAAATTGACGAGGGTAGCTTAATTATGAATTCAAATAATCAAAACCTAGTGGAACAGAATAAAAAAATAGGAAAAGATAACCGTATTTTAAGTAAAAGCGTAAAAGCGGCAAATAAATATGCATTGCTTCAAAATAAGTTGGAAAGACAAAGAGCATTAAGTAAATACCAAATAGATAAACAGCTAAAAGACCTTTTTACATCAAAGCAAACACATCTTATGTCCAATCTTACAAGGCAACCAGCTATGTGGAATAATACTCAGCAAATTACTTCCGTAGAACAATTAAATGATGACAGATTATTGGCAAAAGATACGCTTTATAAAATACTTAATGTATTAAAAGTTCAACCATTTGAATTAACGAAGCGAGAGAAAAAAAATCACGCACAGAAAACAAACCAACTTAGAAAAAAATTCAAAGTAGATGTAGGGAGACCCGTAACTATTGAATCAACTGAAGTGACGGCAAAATGTAAAGATAATTCTAAAACAACTAAAAGACGAGTATCGAAAGAACCCTTAGCACTTGACGAAGACCTTAAAAAAGATACTTCATATCAGTCTTCAGTTGCGGATTTGCCTTCAACGAATGTCGTGCCTTCTGTAAATAACTCAAGTCAAGAAAATAACGATACTATGAAATTAACGGCCACAAAACATACAGATAAATTACTTTTAACGAATACAGATTCAAAAGAAATCAAAAAAAGGAAACCCTTAAAAAAAATAACCAAAATGAAGAAATGCTTCAAAACGAAAACTGGAGCTACTCATTGTTGTTGGACGAATGCGAGTCATCTAGGGAATGGAATTTCGGAGGAGCACGATTGCAAGCCTGGTATGTGCCAGTGTTGTTGCAAAAATCTTTCTCGAAGAAACTTAACGAAAGACCGTGACATTTCACCTGTAGCTGAAATAATAATTAAGCCCCCTGTTTTGCCAGTAACGCAATGTAATGAAGCTATAGTCCTTTCAGACGATGAAAGAGAAGAAACTGAATCAGTCGGAAGTAATCTTCAGTCATCGGATTTTGGAAATTATAATTTGGCTAACGCAAGTAATGTTAATTTTGAATTAGGTCAAATTATACCAAAATCTGCAGATGACTCGAATGGTTTAAGTGGACAAAACGTGTTAGCTTTAGAGACTCCTTCCCCATCGGCTTTTGCACTAGTCGCTGAAAATAATTCCAACGTGACTATTACAGAGACCAAAAATGAATCTTCAATAATGATTGAACCTGATGGTCAAGAAAGTGAGACAAACATTGCAAAAGCTCCGTCTGAAAATAGTACTGTTGAAACGACTACAAGTAGTCTTCAGATATTGGATGATAGCAACTGCAGTATTGTAAATGTAAATAATGCTGATCCAAAGGTAAATGACAACATTACCAGCTCAATATTACCCATCAATGATTGTAATGCACTAAACAAAGTTGTAAATATTCCTTCACCTTCAAATTTCGTGGAGGTGTCCGAAACTAGTACAAACACAATTAACAAAAATTTAATTAAAAGAGATTTTCTCTCGGAGGCACGGAAAATTAAGACCAATGTTATTTCTGCCACGCCTAATTATCAAATTTCAAAAATTCGAAATGAACCTAAAAAAAGTGGTAATTTAAACAGTCAAACGGGTACAAAAAATGTATCTAATTCACAAGAAATGATATTTTTTAATGAAGATTATGTTTGCAATAGATTAACCAAAAATCCCATTTATTTAGGAAAAAATAAGATATTATTATACTCGACACCTGTAACTACAAATCAAAAGTCTTCAACCCAACAAACGTTTCCTGAAGGGATACGCCTAATCTTATTACCTAATGGTGAATTGGCTTTATCTGCGGATTCGAATACAATTTTAGATGATAGCCAATTAGCTATGCTGCCAAGTATCATAACTTCAGTACAAGAGCAAATTAACTCTATGGGAATTAAAAATTTATTAGTGCCCACAGATGTGACTAACCTGCAAAGTATACATCAAGTTTCGGACATACCTAGTGCAAGTAACTCTTCTGAAGTTAATCTTACTGATGCAACAGATTGTAACACAGATCGTGATGTTGTTGGGGTAAGTGAAACAGAAGTCAATTTTACTAGGAAAACGGAAACTGAAAAGAATGTTCAAACCAATGATGAAAATATGAACGCAGAAGAAATTGTTAGTAGTTCTCAAGAACCTGATACAACCATTTCACCAAATAATATTTCTGGATTGTTAAAATCTTCGGAATGCAATGAATTAAAAACTAATACACAGGATAGTACTGGCGAAGAACAAATATTAGCAACACATTCAGCCCAGGTTCCAGATTCTAATTTAGAAGGAAATATTGTAACTAAGAAATCAATTTTATCGGATTTGATGGAAATGTCTGGAATTTCTGCGGAGGATACAAAAAATACCACAAGTGAACCATCACAATCCCCAATGTCTAGTGAACAAGCTTCTCCACAAAAAAACGTGTTCATGGGATCAAATATGCAGAAACCTAAGTTAAGGTTGGTAGATTTTAATTTTAATCAAAATGTATTGCTTGCCATGGCAAAGAGACCCGATTTAAAAATGTTGTCTTCTTTTGATGAACTTAAAAAAGCACACGTTGATAAAAGACCATTTTACAAAATCGATACGCAAACAGGTGTTATTGAGTTCATAAATGTATGCATACAAAAAGTTGTTCAATCAAAAAGAAGCTGTTCAAGCCGAGTTAGCAATCCCGTAATAGATTTAACAAATAGCGTAGATTCGAGTGCGCGTGGTATCGTTGTGAAACAAGCGCCTAATAATAATACTTACAGTTTTGAAGTATTACCACATATTAATAAAAAAAGGAGTTTTGAAGTATTACCACATGTTAATAAAAAAGGGAGTGAGAGAGTAATAAAGCCTTTAAGAATATTTAAAGCTGGAGATAGTCGTCTACTTTTACAACGAAATCTGAAAAGTAACGCAGGTGCTACTGTCATACCTATGTCTATGCTTCGCAATAGGTTTCGTATTATCAAAAACATAAGACCTAAAAGAAGACGCGTAATAGAAAGCATTGTATTAGATTCTGACGACGATGAATCTAAAAATGACTTTTCCACAACAGAAGTAAATCAAAAGTCGCAAATTGCAGTAATAGATAGTTCCGATTCCGATGATGAACCCCTAGCCAAAAAAGCTTTACGGAAAGTTGCACCTAAAACTGCTGTGGTAGAAAATCGGATGGATATACTAAATGATAACGAAGTACAGGATAGCAGTATGCTAGTTGATGATGGACCATCCACATCCTTTCAAGTCGAAGAGCCTAATGTTGATCATGTACCATCCATATCCTTTCAATTCGAAGGGCCTAATATTGATGAAGATAACGCAACTGCGTTTTACAAAATTACCCAACCTGATGGCAATGAGGATAATGTTAGTGATTACGAGAATGAGATATCCCCTCCAGACTTTGATGGGAATGAAGATGTTATGTCTGATGACGACTGTATTTTAGGTATTTAAATTTGATGTAAATGATGCAAGTAAACAATTAAGGTTAAAAGACTCAAGAAGTGTAGAGATCGCTGAAAGATTTTGTCTTTTTTTATTAAGTGTTATGTAAGAAGTAAATTGTGAAAACAAAATGAATGTACCTAGCTCCCTACCCCGTGAAAAGTTATATTTTAATGTTGGATGTTGATGATGAAAGTTAAAAGGTTATTAACGAGGAGTTGGGTAGCATACTCGATGCCAATGTATATTTTATCGCGGTTTTGGCTGTTTTCCGTAGGCGAAGTAAATAAAACCACATAAATTGACTGACACTTTATCGTTGAGATACAAATTGTTTCTTGATATTTCAATTTAGAGTACCAAACATGGCATACAAAGTTGTACTTTTTTCTTGGTCGTGTGTTGTATTATTCTCTGCAGACTAAGAGAAAAAATTGTAAAATTACGTTTCCAAACGTTAATATCCCGTATTTGGTTATAAAAAAATGCCGTATTCATCTTGAATCACTAATTTCGACTTCTTTTCTGTCTTTCATGATTCCTATCTTATGGACGAAAGGGAATACGAAGTGTGTTGGCAGAGTCAAACTTTTTTGGTTATTTCATAATTATAGTGATACTTCATATATATTAAAGGTATTAATAATTTATTACATAGAAGCAATTTACAATAAAATAAAAAAATAAATAATTTTGAGGGCATGAACTGGACTGAGTTTTAAAAACTTTTATAACGACAAACTCATTTCCTTATGAAATACATAGTTTATTTTCTATCTACTTTTTACACTTAATATCGTCGCCATTTGGTCGAATTCCATTTTAGACACAATTTATTACCGTCACATGTACTTTGCACTATCAATATTCTAACATACGCATTAAATAGGTACTCATTTCAATTTAGTTCATGCACACAAAATAACCACAGATGTAAATAATAATTTTAGTGTTGTATATAATAATTAGTAAGAGTATAATAGTAGTTGTGTATAACAGTAGAATTAAATTAAATGTCTGTGATATTTATATTTAACAATTGTTTGAGATCCTAATGGGAATAGTCTGCCCCACATAGTGGATCACAATTCTGATTTATTATTAAGTAAGTAGGTACACTCCTTTTTCATAATAACGTGTAATTTTACTTGGATACGTGTTTAACTCTTTAAAGGATTATTTTACTTATTTGGTGCCTTTGTTGACCAGTTCTACGTACATATTACTGTACTAGCTATTACCTGAAGCTCTGCACCTCTTGCTAAAGAGTATTTATATTCCTTGCTCTGCACGTCGTCAATTATTAAAAATATTAGCCGATTTAAATGTTGTCAAATTAATCATTTCGGCGTTTACCTTACAATCGTGTCTGAATACTTTATTTTTTACAATAAACTATGTGATTTTTACATTTGGTAAAAATCTGTTATTTTGATGTAGAAAGACATTTTAATTTGACGTATTTGTTCGTAAATTTGGTTAGCTAAGTTGAATTACAACTGTAGCAGTTGCGTTAGTCTTTAAAAATAATAAATGACACACTATGTGTTACGCCTGTATATGAATATCAAAAGTAAAAATACAAGAAAGTAAAATGTGTTACAAGTGTTGCTGCCTTTTATTTTACTTTTTTGCTGTAAACTATTGTCTATTTAATAAGTCTGTTAGGTACAATACGATATTTTACGTAAGGTACACAAAGGTGGTCTTATCGTTTCGGAGCGATCTCCGCCAGACAACCTTAAAATTTAATGGCCACCGTAAAAACTTTTTTAGTTAGTTGTTTCTCTCATCAATATTTGGTAGTAATTTTTTTGTAGAAATAAAATAAATTTCTATGTTTGAGAACATTATCTGCGCCCCCCTTAGAGCATATAATTATCTGGTGCGCGATCTACTCTTTATCCCTACTCCCAGAAAACTTGATAGAATCTTCGTTCCTCGTTCCTGGTTGGTAAAGCACCATAATCCATTACACCTTAGAGTTGTTTATGGTTATATGTATGGTAATATTTCTTGCCAATAAAACATCAGCCTATTCGCCTTTCAATCCCTTAAAACTATAAAAGTACCTAAAGCAAAAGGCATTTGAGTCACAAGCAGTTTTATTCAGTATTCGAGTGGATATTTACAATACGAAATAGACATTCTTTGGGAAGGCCGGTAATGTATACCACGTCGTAGGCTGTTTTATCTTTCACTTCGACCAGTAAGGATTGGATTTCTGTCTATCTTAGAATAATATAGATTGAAGTAGCTAGGTTTTTTGGAAGGCAAACAATGATTCGGATTTTGTATTCTATATTTATGAAATAACGTGTCTGTCTGACTGATTCATTATCGCTGAGCAGCGCCGTAGCGCTCTCATTTCGACTGCATTTATCCTACTTTCATGCTTTTTCTGACATACCCAATTCTCGCTTCCATACAATAACGTTGCGATAAGCAAATAATTATGCAGAGCGAGTCTAGCTTTTTGACTCGAAATTGTAGTAATTTTCTTATATTTGGGCTTTCCTAAATCACATATTCCGTAGAAATCTGTTGACATATAAAGATAAATTTTACCCTTTCGTTTAACTCTAACCTAATCACATACCTACATAACACCTCTCTTTTTCCGTGAGTTGAAAAAGATCGATCATCATCTCTCAAATGTCAATTTGACGAAACCCAATTTATGTATGTGTGAGTGTATGAGAGAGTGTGTATTCGTAGCATCATAACTTTTGACCACACTTACCCGTTTTAATGCCTTTTTTTAACTGATATGATCAAGATGGTTCTTAGCTCTATAACACATAGGTTTTGTAGGGGGTAGCTGATTTTTTTTTCTAACAAATTAACTGTCACAAAGAGTGCTGTAATAACAATAATTATAGTTGGCTTTTCGTATTTCTATTGACGAACATAATAAAAATCTCTTATGTTACTGCAGACTTTTACCAAAACCAGAGGAAATCTCTTGTGTTACTGCAGACTTTTACCAAAACCAGAGGTATGACGTGTGATTCATAAATCCATGGTATCTACACTCCATATCCCCAAAACGGTAGGCAGGGGCACAACCAAGACACCCATGACTAGCCAAGACACTTCTTTTTATTTCAACTTATCAAGTTAAAGTGTGTAGAGTCAATCAAGGACGCTACATCCTTTATGGTCCTTCGAGCCGGATGAGCGAGCACGCGCGATCGCCATAAAAGTTTAGACTCACACCTTTTCAGCCGTCCCTAGTATTGTAACTTTGGAGTTAGGTCAATAAAGGCGAACTAAATTTGTGTTAAATTAATTTATTTTGTACAGATATTACATTGCTTAATAAATTACATTATGTTACAAAAGTACAAAGTTCTATACATTTATAATTAAATGCTTAAAACTATATTTGATTCTACATACATATTATATAATGACTATTTGCATTTAATAGATACGCAAGAACAATGGAGTACCTTTCACAGGAACATCTCGATCATTCGATATTAAGTCGTTTCCTGGTTCTCGATAAAATGTGAGATGTGACATAAGAGCTGTGTGCAATCTATTGTTATTTCAATCTGTATTAATATTTGTAAATTAACATGAGTTGTCGGCAGTCAGAATTTGAGGTAGAAGACGAGATGTTCGATATATACGAAAACTTCTTGCTAGACCTTCTTACCTTGCTTCAAATACATTTTTAGATTATGAATAGTTACGATGAGTTCTGAAAGTTGACGAAAAACGTTTTTGTAAAAGATTGAGGTGTGCGAGGTTTTCTTATTGCTTGCATAGTTTTGTCTAAATCCTGAATCCGACGTGAAGTATTCGAAATAATTGGCAAAAATTGTTTTAAACTCGATGTTTAAAACAATTTTTGCCAATTATTTCGATAAAAAGCTCCAGAAAAGAGACTATATATGACTATATATATATGATATAGTTTGACTGTTTTTTACAACATATAGGAAATGTTTGTGTTTAGAGATGTGGTGACGAGCGGCAGCAATGGAGGCGGAGAGTTGTGACGTCACAGGTCGGTCTCAGGTGGCGAGATGTGACGTTACAGGTCGGTCGCTGGAAGCGAGGTGTGACGTTACAGGTCGGTCTCAGGTAACGAGGTGTGACGTTATAGGTCGGTCTCTGGCGGCAAGGTGTGACGTCACAAATCAGTCCCCGGCGGCAAGGTGTGACATCACAGGTCGGTTTCCTGTGGCAAGGTGTGATATCACAGGTCGGTCTCCGGCGGCGAGGACGGTGAGGCGTGACGTCACAGGTTGGTCTATGGCGGCGAGGTGTGACGTCACAGGTCTATTGCCGGCGTCAAGGTGTGACGTCACAGGTCGGTCTCCGGCGTTGAGGTGTGACGTCACAGGTCGGTTTTAGGTGGCGAGGTGTGACGTCACAAGTTGGTCTCCGGCGGGCGGCGGCGCCGGCGCTGCGGGTGCGGCACGTCAGCGGACGCCGGCGCCGAGCTGTCTGACCCGCTGTCCACGTCACCTGATATACACAATACACATTTCTCATACATACTCGTTATACACTATACAATCCCCGGCACATAAGTTGGCAAGAGTCGTTAGATGCGCAGAAGCAAATATTTAGGTCTCTTTGGTGGTCAAACGGGACGCGGGGCATGACGTATCAGTGATCCGAGCGCGCGATTGGTGCGTCAGTCGACCGCTGCCTCCTGATTTGTGTTCACGTTCCGATCGCTCTCGAATACACTTGCGTGCACGAAAGTTGTATCCTTTGTTGTTGTTAAGTTTTTTTTTATTTTGTTTTTTAGTTTTTGTTGAGTTATCGTTATTTTAAATGTAGTTTTTGTTACGTTGCTTATAAATGACGATCAAATACAGTTTTAAGCCGACATACCTTAGAAAAAAACTAAAATAATACATTGATTTTAATGGATCGGAACGCGGTTTACAGAGGATTTTACATAACTAAGATTCCGGTGGAAAAACCCGGAAGCGATAGAAAAATACTAATGATGTATAATATTAATACATTAAATTGCTGAGGATAGTGTTCCTTACATTTTTTTAATACATTTTTACTTTCAAATGCATTTATTATATTTATAACTCATTTTATTCGCGAATTCTTTTTGTGCCTTTAATTTTCTACTAAATAGACATGATTAATAACAATTAATCTATAACAATAATGACCAATAATAAAAGTGATCACTTTTTTATTCCACTAAGTATACGATGCGCGCACTACGTCAAAACCTTGCCAAGTTACGTGCCGGATACTTTACTATGCTACGTTAACTTACAGTAAACAAAATATGCACCTGAATGTGAACATTGTGGTAAAGTTGACGATATGCAAAATTGTCTGATGGTAAGAAACGTAACAGAAATTCAAACAAACCACTGCGTTCGCGTAGTGCATAAGCATCTAAATATTTTTGAGAAAAAACTTCAAGTGTTTTTATTTTTCTGAATTGTGTCATTGTGCCAATATTCTTAATTTTTACTTATGTTCAGAATAAAATGTACAACAGTTGTTTCTTACCATAAGGAAAGACCCCTGCCTATTCGATTTCTAATATCATAGATAAATGTATTGTGATGTAAATTGCTTTGGTAATAAAAGTAGGTGGTCACCATCACTGCTGTTGTTGCTGGGCGCGCGCGAGTCCCTTGCCCGCGGCCGGCGGCGCCAGTAGCGGAACTCCCGTGGCAGCGTGTACGATCGTGGTAAAGATATCTGAAAATCAACAACTTTTAGTTAACACAACAACTCTTAATAATTATGCAGTACAATTCAGTAATGCAGCAGTATAGTAGAGGAGTACAGCAGTACAGTTCAGTAATGCAGCAGTATAGTAGAGTAGTGCAGCAATACAGTTAAGAAGCGTAAAGTAACAGTACAGTAGAGTAATAGTAACTCTAAGTAGAATACCTGTGAGTCGATGTCGCTGTGTGGGCGCGGCGTGTCGCGGCCGGCCGACTCCTCCCCGCTGCTGGCGCCTCCCTCTTCTTTTTTTCTATTTCTGAAAAAGTTAAAATGTTCAATATCCGATCTGGTAATGCATTAAACACGTAAATACAGATACCTCAGTTTAAAAATCAGACCCAAGCAATGCACAGTTGCAAAGTTGGTAGAATATGTAGAAACACCTAAATAATTTTTTAACATCTTTGTAACACTCATATTCCGCAAATAAATAGTTTTTCTTTCTTTCTTTCTTACCGGCGGCTTTGCTTGCTTAGCAGTTAATATTTTTACTGATTATAGCCCCATTATATTATATTAGGACTTTCGTACAAACTTTCAACCCCTATTTCAACCCCTCAGGGGAAGAATTTCCAAAATTCCGCCCTTAGCCGCTCTTCTCAATAAAATGAACCAACCCACCAAATTTCATGGTAGTAACTCGTTAGTTAGTAAGTAGTAACAGTTTTTGC
>DVZK01000501.1:0-11787 GCA_018236665.1 Calephelis perditalis | reverse complement strand
GGATATGGGAGTGAAGATACTTACTTACTCTTGTACGAAAGTTATAGTCTTATTTCTTAATTTATTATAGTAAACGGTCTTATTCTTTTTACTAGGTTTCCCTCCTGACACGCCGCTCGTTTTGTACGAAGAAATAAAGCCCGACTTTGTGGAGAAGATTAACAACTACAACGATCCTCTTGAAAAGGTATTGTGAATCTGTTAAAAATTTTACCAGAGGTAACTCACACGGGAAAAGAGCTATGTGCTCTTATTATATAGATTTCAAGCTAACCCTGTGCAAAATTGTACCCAAATCTGTTAAGGCGTTTTGGAGTGTTTGAATGACATTCATACATTAGTTGTTTTTAAAGTAGAGTAAAAGAAATAATTATACCTATAAATATATAGATCTTTTGGTGTTTCCTAATAAAGTAAGTGCTGTTAGGATATCTAGAAATTATACTCTAAAACATTCTTCGTTCTTTAGTGAAGTTGAGTGAGTTTTACATTATGCAGTTTTTACTATTTTCCATTATGATAAAACGACGTCGATTTTGATATTTTTTTTATCATATTCTACATAATTCTGTTTAAAATATTAAAAAATATTGTTACATTTCTTTTAGGGTACCAAAAGGGTAAAAACGGGCCCTATTACTAAGCCTCCGCTGTCTGTCTGTCTCCAGGCTGTATCTCATAAATCGTGATAGGTAGAAAGTTGAAATTTTCACAAATTATGTATTTCCGTTGCCGCTGTAGCAACAAATACTTAAACTAAAAAAAATAAAAATTAAAGCGGCTCCCAGACAACAAACGTTAATTTCTATTATATATGATGGTACGGAACGCTTATTGCGCGAGTCCGACTCGCATTTGGCCGGTTCTCATTGTTGTTTTTCTGTTTGTTTGAAAATGCACGTACAAAAGTCGGATACAAAATAAATGGTCAAGTGTAATCAAATATCAATAGTTTATAAGTGCTGACATTGAATGTGCAGTAGCTAATTTTAAGCACCTTACAGTGATGGGTTTCATTCTTTCCACGGACTGAACCAACAGAGTATGTCCTTTCTCATTTTGACTTTCTTCCCCCGTTTTGGTCCGGGTTTATTTGCAGAATAGACCATCTACCTTCCTGCCAGGCAGCTCGTAAAAGGCGAGCATAGGCTAACTGTCACTAACGCCGTGACATCTGACTAGGTGATAGAGTTTCGCAGCGACTCACCAGGATTGGTACCACCGCCTTGCACATTCACCAAGGCCTTGCATATTCTTGCCACCATAACGTCATGACATGTTCTGGTTCGAAGGGTAAGGTAGCCGGTAAACTTACTTTTGCTCAAGGTCTAACATCCCGGCTACAGATTGGCAACTCTCTCTCTAACTCTAGACGGCGTGATTTTTTTACCATCAGGAAATTCGTCTGCTTGTTTGCCTTCCAATATCATATAAAAAAAGTTTATAAGAAAAAATATGTATGGTCTCTTGGAACTGGGTCAGTTCCACCTGCACAGAAATTCCCTGTCATTTCGATGAGTTATAAAATCCTTACAAAATACTTTACGCCATCCCTTCAACCAAGAAAGCGGTCTGACATGGTGACGGTGTGAAGTAAAATGTATTGGGGCAAGTGTATGTGTACTGGTGGGGTTGAGTCGTGTGCACGCGTTCAGGTATTGGACGAACTGATGGACGGCGACATCATCGTGTTCGAGCGGGCCGACGTCCGGCACGACGACCTCGAGCTGCCCACCTGCCAGGACTACTTCAAGTACATTTTCTACAAGGTCGAGGTGCAGTTCATAGACAAGACCGTCGTCAATGATCCCGGGTAAGTCCTAATCCTGAATTTGCATAGGGGGTGGGCGTATAACTGTATTCATTTCATTCTTGACATTAATGTTCTGTAATTCCAAAACTCACAAAAAGGTATTTTTCTTCTTTTTTCTGCGGATCTTTTGTGTAGAGTAGATCTGCTTTCCTGCCAGGGAGCTCGTAAGTAGAAGATCAAGGTTAAATGGGTCATTGCTAACAATCCCACTGGTGGCAGAGTGCACTACTGCAAGTCGTCCTTAAAGAAGGAATCCTCAGCCTTTGCACTTGCTGTCGCAATAATGACGGTGTCTTGTTTCTTTCCGTAGGATAGTGTTGTACAGTTGACCTAATACCTCTGTCGCAAGACAGCGGCGCACCTACAACGTCTATGGTGTCTGAAGGCCGCGGTTAACTCTTACCATCACATCTACATCGCTGTCGTTTGACATAAAAAAAATAAAAAACGTCATTGTACTGAAAAATATAGTTAATACAAACTAAAGCTTGCACCGTGTTATAAAATCTCTTTGTAGCCAACTGTTAAATTAATGATGGGCATGTTTAATTTATAGCAAATTATTCAGGGCTTAAAGTTTGACGACAGTCAATAAGAAACTTTTAACTATAATCAAACTTTTGCCTTTCAATATGATAGAAAAAAAATTAGAAAAAACATTAATTTTTCAAAGCATGTTTTGGAGTAGCACAACAAACTTTTTTATTTTACGTTTAGGGTACGACAGCAAGAAAATACTGTTCTCCTGATAGTTAGACACCATAAATGGTAGAGGTGGCTGGCTTTCTCATGTACCCCTAACGTGCAAGGCCTAACATTTTAGCAACATATATAACGTAAGGCGGTTGATCTCCATTCAGACACGTAGCTGAACAATAATATCTCCATTAAAAAAACAATGTCAAGTTACTTTTATTATCACTTTTACAAAAAATTTAAATATTACAAATTCTTACTCAGGTTCACCATGGAGCTGTCGATGCAGATGCGCTACGATCAAATGGCAAGAGCGGTTGGGAAGCGGCTCAATGTAGATCCATATTTAATACAATTCTTCAAATGTCAAAAGTAAGTAATTTTATAAACTGTACATGCATCATCATATAGTTATTTTTTAGTAAATTTCTATCCAAGGATGAATTTAGATGGCTATGTTTCTTATTTGAGGATAATTTTATTTAAGATCTATTTATCTTTACTTTAGTCACTATGCTTTGCTTAGTTAATGTGAGGATTGTCTCAATTTTTATTTTTTAATGAAGAAACACTTGTACTGTTTTACGTATCACTTTTATCTGTTATAAATGCGATGATACGTTTTTTTAATACACTTTCACTCGAAAACTACTTAATAAATCATAACGAAAATTTGTACCCATATTTTCGGAGGTATTAAAGGTGACATGGTACACTTTTTTTAATGCCTTGAACGCGAACAAAGCTGCAGATAAAATTTAGTAATTATAGAAAAAGTCTACCAGTTTCGCTATTTTTAGGATGTTTTACCAAGTATCAATGATAGAATATATCAAATACTTACATGTCTAAATTTAAATTTTTATTCAATGAATTGCCAACTTGAGTAGATTGCAACATTAGATCAAATACTGCGTTTGTATAAATAGATCTTGCCGGAGACTATACGAAATAACCATTAACTGTTAAAAAAATGTAACTTAATGTACTTAAATATTATTTTTCTTAAATTTCAGCTATAAAGACACACCGGGACTTCCGCTTAGGTATTCTTACGATGGTATACTTAAGGATTTGTTAGTGTACTGTAAACCAAAGTGCCCTAAGAAGTTGTTTTATCAGATTTTATCAATTAAAGTAAATGAATTAGATAACAAGAAACAGTTCAAATGCGTATGGGTAAGTGATATTTTTAATATTATAACTTTACAGTATAAATATGTGAATTTTCCAGTTTACCTTTTTTACGAGATAAATTAGCAAAAAAGTAAAATTGTCCTCCTGAGGGTAAGAGACAAATATCTATATACATCATATGTGATACTCCAATATCTCAGGCTAGGTTTCCAGTCTACCGGCTAAACAACCCTCCTGAACGGAACAAGACTATTGCGGAAATAAATAAATAAATATTTCTGGACAAGTTACACAAATTGAATCTAACCCCAAAGTAAGCAAATTATATGCTTGGGTTATGGGTGTTAGACAACATGTTAATAAATGATACTAAGAATAAATTTTATTTATTTACTTGCAGGTTGGTCTAAATTATAAAGAAGATAAAGAATTAATTTTATATCCAAATAAAAGTGGTAAGGTAGCAGATATATTAGAAGAGGCAGCAAAAGTTGTTGAGATGTCGCCTGAAGGTTCTGGAAGGTAAGTTTTATAGTTTATATTTACTGTTCATCTGCAGATAAAAAAAGTATACAGTTTTGAAAAATTATAGTTTTATGAGTACACAATACAGTTCCTATGAAAGCATTCCTTTCACAGGAACTGTAACTTGATACTATTAGTTCATTCACTTCTTTATCGACGTATGAGAGGAATTCGCCGCCACATATCTCGGTTACGTTCATTGACTTCTAATTACGCTCTACAAAAAGCCATTGCATGTTATCGCCGAATTACTGGGTTGGTGATTTTTGTTTTGCTGGCATGTATATCTGAAGCAAGCAAGAGGTCGCTTGAAGATTTCGCGAGGTGCTTATCTATGTATATATAGAGTAACATCTATCAGCACTAGCGAAATTTTTAAAAACGGTTCGGAATTTTCATCAGACACTTTCGATCTATGACAAACTAAGAATAAAAAAAAACAATTATAATTTCTATCCCACGCAAATACAAGATGCATGGTTATAACGTAAACAAAGCATAAAACTAGTTCCTACCGACCGCAGTCGCATTCGCAGGCTGGTGACGTCATGACTCGTACTGGATTACGACATAGCGTGACAACAAGTGAAGCATTTTTGCATTGTTTTAAATTAATGTTTATCAAAGTAAATAATACGATTTGGTAATTAAATTTAAATTGCATTATCATTTAAACCAAATTTGGCCAATCCTTTCATAGTAACCCTGTATAAAGTTTTATTTAAGTGATCCTTCTTTTCTGTTACGCTTTACGAAAAATTATGCCATATGCCAAAGGAAGACACCCATTTTGTTATTCCATTCTAATTCAAAAGTATGTTTTTAAATCATTTCTTGCAATAGGCAAGTTAAAAATACGTTAGCTTTTTTTCTTGCATTCATACAGCGTTTGCATGACGATATTGACTACTAGAAAAACCTAACCCTACACCCCCTCCAGGTGGCAGTGGCCTTGAACGGGCGATGTATGCTTATTATGTATATTTTTTTCTTTTCAGGTTAAGAATCGTAGAAGTTTCATGTCATAAAGTATTACCGGGCCCAGATCCTGAGTTAACGTTGGACCAGGTGGTCACATCACAACAACGGTTTTACAGAATAGAAGAGATACCTCGAGATGAGGTCCAACTTCAGGTATAGTATATTTATTCTAAATAAAATATATAATAAACATAATTTGTTCTAAATTATTTTGTTATTAATTATATCAATTTATAATAGTTGTCATTTTCCATGAATAGTTATGTTACTATTGATTTCGGTAAAAGGAGGATGTAATATGTTCAGCACGAATTTTTTTTTATTATGTATGTAAATCGATTTCAAATTGACTAATTAAAAAAATGTTTTTTAGTTTGAAAGAGCGTACTTCCGAGGTGTTTCCATTGCCACCAAGGCTGGATCTGATTATAGAGTCCTAGGAATAAAACTCATGATGCCAGGAGGCAACCGTGGCCAATAGTCACTATAGATGTTAATGGTGCATTGCTGCCCTGTGTTTAGTAGCTATTGCCGACAATCTCGTTCGGATACACAGAGAATTAGAGATGACTTGATCGATATATTATCTATTTATATTTAAGCAAGAATGTTCACGCCCGTATCTACGAAAAAGTGGGCAGAGGCACACCGGGGTACTCATGACTAACCGAAGTCCTGCAATGTTATAGGTGGCAAACCTATCGCCAATCGGGCACATATCCTATGTTCGTATTTTTTGTTGCCCTATTCGGAGTTCGAACAAGGGACCTCATTAAGTGAAGTCCGACAGCTGAACCGCTAGACTACAGAGGCTATTATACTTGTCGTAAAATATCCGTATTTTATGTCTTTTCCAGGAGGACGAGATGCTGGTGCCGTGCGCCCACTTCCACAAACAAGTGTACGCAACGTTCGGAATCCCGTTCTACGCGCGCATCAAACACCACGAGCCCTTCGCCTCGTTGCGGGACAGATTGCAAAAGAAACTAGATATACCAGACAAGGAGTGGGAGAAGGTAGCATTATTATTTTAGAAGCAAACATAGGATTATAGGCCTTTGCAGAATAGACCATCTGCCTTTCTGCCAAGGAGCTCGTAAAAGGCGAGCATAAGCTTACCGACACTAACACCGTGACATCTGACTAGGAGGTAGAGTTTCACACTGACTTGCCCGGATTGGTGCCACCCCTTATCTATTACTGCCATAACGTCAGTGCTTGCCGTTGATGTGTTCAACGGCAAGCTCAAGCTCAAGTGTTGACGTGTTCTGGTTAAGATTCAGGTAGCCGGTATACTTTGCTCGAAGCCTAACAACCCAGCCTCAGGTTCACAGCGCACCATTACCACATTTGGTGTCTCTAGGCGGTTTGAATTTCTTACCATCAAGAAATCCGTCTGCTTGTTTGCCTTCCAATACCCTAAGAAAAGTCGTGACCTAATGATTATCTATATAATGTTATCTATTAAGCCATACTTGACACGACGAAAAAAGAAAAAAAGAGACGAAAGTATAAGTAGTAAAATAAGTCTGTCTGTTACACTTTCTTCTGAACTGCTGGGCCGATTTTAATAATGTTTTCTATGCATATATTATTTAAAGATCTGAGTTTAAAGAGGACGAAAATTTTAATGAAAATAGGTACAATGCTGACGAAGGGGTGGGTAGTCAGCTTTTAATTAGTTTGGTCCTAATTAAACATATTCAAAATCAAATATTAATTTGTCGATAATATGAAATGCTTCATTTGAAATTTAAAAAATAGTTAACATACTTCCTTCTATATATTTCAGTACAACTTCGCAATAGTTGCGAACGGCAGACCGAACTACATTAGTGAAGGAGCGATAATCAACATAAACGACTTCAGGCCAAGTAGTAATGCTAGTAAGTAAATATTATTTAATAATACCATATCATGTTTCATACATTATCAAATGGTGAATGAATGAATGAAAAACAATGAGTGAATGATCGAATTTTGGGTATTCAAAGTTATAGAATATATTTCTTTATGGTTATATTCAATCCAACTGTTTACATACAAGTCGTTTGTCTCTAAACTTCTTTTTGGTTGATTGGTAGATCTCAGCTATTCCTACGACCATAACGACAGTGCTTGTCATTGGGCTGTATGCTGTTTTGTCTTGGTCTCCTTGTGAAATAGACCGTCTGCCTACCTGCCAGGCATCTCGTGAGAGGCGAGCAAAAGATAAATAGGTCATTACCAATAAGATCACTGGTGGAAGAGTACGGTATTGCAACTCGTCTATGTAGGTTGTTCCACTACCTTACCTATTTCGGTGGGCAAATTGAAAGTGTTACGTAACGACCTGGTAAGAAGTTTCTCTACCCTAGCCTTGACCAGCCGGTCTAACACTCATGACTTAGGTCACATGACACGCACCTTCAAAATCAATGATGTCTATAGGTCAAGATTTGTCTCTTACCATTAGAAGAGCCATGGGCTTAACTGCTCTTATGCCATTAAAACTGTGCCGGAAAGTAGCCATTAAACTTAGTTTGGCTACATTTTATCCTCAAATTGACAACATAACTTTATCAACTCTTGTGTCTGGGTGGCTTTTTTCTGGGCGGTATTTTATTTTTAAGGAATCCGTCCTGTTTTTTGCCTTTTAAAGCCGCATTATATATTCTAATATTATATATTCTAACAAGCGATAACAGCAATTTGTTCGGCTTTAGGTGAGCCAAACTGCATTCGCTAAAACGTAGCAACTCATGCGAGTCGCAATAATAATTTTAAACACCCGTTTGGTTGCTATATAATTAAGGGGAGAGGTGTATGTCTAACAGTAGACAGTCTGAAAGCTGAAATATTGCAATAAAAGTTGAATTTTCATTCTTATGTACTCGCTGCCAAAAATATCTTAGTAGTTCATAAAAAAGTATGACCATATAATAGATTTTTTTTATTCAGTAATGTTTATGATATGATTTTCTAACAAGGTAATTAAAAGATTATACTTTATGTGGATAGATTTTATAATTTGTTTTTGGCGGTCAGTATGTAAAAAATCATCTCGTAGGACATCAACTCCATCCGCAAAAGGACATGCGCTAAAATTTAATATAGACCTGTCCCTTCCAGATGCCACGGGGCGGCCGTGGCTCGGCCTGGAGCACATCAACAAAACGCCCAAGCGATCCCGCGTCAATTACCTCGAGAAGGCCATCAAGATATACAACTGAGCCCCCCATGAGCCAACCTTTAGTACCCGCGGACAACGGGATAATACAGCTACGCTGTAGTAAATTGTTAACAAATAGTATAGAATTTACGAACGGTAACGTCACTCCATATCAAGTCCTTTTAGAAGGACGTATATGTACAAGTTTTTTTATTATGTTTATATTCTTACTTTCGATATATCAGGGCCTTTTTTACGTGGTCTATCTAATATTTTCTACCTGTCTCACTTTAATTTTGCTATGTTCGTCAATGTCAAAGCTTGCAAATGTTGTTTATGATTGCCAGTAAACTTATTCTTGCGGCTTAACATTTGTCTAACAATGAACTACTGATATATGTGTATAGAGGCAATATATTACGTCGTATTAATAAGAAAATAATCCTCTTTTTTGGTGATTCTGCCTTTCAAATTATGTTCCTCCGCCAATAAACATGTTCTTTTATGTATTTATCGTGTCAGAAGTGGGATAAAATTATTTGATAATGCATTTCTATCATTATTTTATGAAGGGTTTTGTTTTTAATGACGTAGTTCTTACATTTCTTGAACTTGTAAGAATGTAAATGGTAATAATAGTGTTTTGGAAAAATATAAGGAACTGTCTTTTTTTTATTTAGTATGCATAAAAGTATACCTTAACTACGCTGATCAATTAAAAACCCCCCTTATTGAAATTTATTTAATTGTGTTTATTATTATTTTACGATTTTTAAGTTTTAATATTATTTATATGTTTTTATTCAAATAAAGTGTGACGTAAGCCTTTCTATACTGTAAAACAGTTTACTATGGCGTGGACAGAAATAATAATAGCCTTATATACACATATTGTACATCGCTAACACCAATATTTGAATTTCTTTACCGCTGTTGTGTGCGTAGATTCATAGCGTTTAAACACATCCACGCAATAGTCCTGCTAGCAAATATTATAGATTTTACTCAATTTTATTGTTATTGTATTTATTATGTCGACTAAAAAATAATTTATGGGTGGGGGTCTTTGAGTAATGTACAAATATGTAGCTGGTTTCTCGTATCCTGTGGCTTTGCGTTGTCAGAGTATGTCGAGTATGACCCTCCATTTTTAGACTCGCTTATTTATATTTTGGTATGAGTGGTATATACTATTGCCAGTTGTGATGTGCCAACCTTTTAGTCGGGAATGTTTTATTGAATTTGGTAATTCGGCAAAAACTGCGCCCGCGCATTCGCACAGGGCTGTAATAGGCATCATGCATGATATTGAATGTAAAAAAAACTATATCATTATGTAAAAGTTATTGAAGTATTGATAAATTAATATAATTATTTATTATACCTAAGTTAAATAATTTTAAAGTTATAATGTTGAAAGTTTGAGGCATTAGGTAGGCCTATTTATTTGTTGAGACAACCCTACATTATACAAAAATTAGACGAGAAATAAAATATTAATAAAGTGTATAGTAGATTGAATATTGTAATTATTAATAAATGGTATCGGAATAACACATTTCGTATTGAAAAGGAAGTTAATCCGTTACAAAAAGTATGATACAAAAATAACTAGGCGCCAGAATGCTGTGCAACATCTCGCCTAGATCGGAACTACTGCCTTACATATACTTGCAGCTGCTGTCCGTGCTCGCCATTGCCGTGTTCCATATAGTGCACGACAATGGGTATTAGAATGGCTGGTAGACTTGCACGGGTAGCCATAAGATGCTCACGCATCAGTAATGTTTATTATGGTCAGGAAGCGAAAACTTTCTTACTATCGGGAAAGCCGATTGCTTGGTCTATGCCATTAAAAAGTATAATATGAATATGTGTGTACTTAAATCAATTATAAGTACAGATAAACCAATACTATACTAGTATCGCCGATTTTTTGCACCGAATTAAAATGGTTTGATTGGGATCAATCTATGTTTTTAAATTGTTCCTAATAATGTCTTATCTACTGTGATTAATCACTATAATTTCCATGTTAGTGAAAGCTGAAAAGTTTTAAGTATCATTAACATTTCTATATGTACAAGACTCATGCATGTTTCCTATTGGTGTATATTTTTTTATTTATTGTTTATATTTAAATAAAATGCAAGTTGAGACTATGAAATCAATTTAAACTATTAAACGAATTTAAAATGTAAAGCTACTTTGTTAACAGAAACTAATTGTCAGTAAGGTTATCTTGTTTGTGTTTTTCAATTAATATAAAATACATTAATGAAATTGTGGGTATTTTCTGAATTTGAGGTTTTTTCTATCCCATACATCCATGCTATTGTAGTCGAAAATGTCTTCTTCTTCTCTTTCTTTTATAAATATGGCTTTTAATCGATTTTCACGATTTATTTAGCCAATGTCCTGTAAAATAAAATGTCTTTAAAAATGTTAAACATTGGTGGCGCTAGTGTTGCAAGAAGAGTTAACATAGCATCCGCTGATTGGTGGCATATTGATGAATATTTAATAACTGCTGGAGCACGCACACGCTTGTTATGATTAGAGTTGTCGGCCATTTATGAATTATTAGTCAATGTCTACGTTTGGGTATTTTTTTTCAGTTTGAAACCGTAAAAGATAGTAAACTCACTCAAAAACATTATGAACTGTGCAGATTAAAAGATGATTCATTTATGAATGGAAATAAGTAAGAGTGAGTATCTTCACAATTGTTTTGCCATATCATTGAGAATATTATGATTTCCCTAATTAGGTTTTCACTGAGTCCGTTTTCTTCCTAACAGGTTTGCATAAGTCGATAAGTCGATTTGCATAAGACGAACTTATCTATGTGTGCTGAGTAATTCGAGTCCATATTTTCCTAGGTTTTGACATATAAAAGAATGGCTCAACCATTACGGCTAATTTTGAACATGTTTTCGTTAAGACACAACTGACGTTCGTATGGCGAGGAAAAGTAGGAAAACTGCAAAAAATATAGAACATCTTCTTCTTTTATAAATATGGCTTTCGATCGTTTTTCACGACTTTGCAAATGTCAAGTTAGTTAATTCTTATACAGTCATAAGTCACTATGAACAAAGTCATGTCTGGGGGCTGATTATGTATCTCAGTTGCCAACTAAAACGGAAAAATGTATATCAAATAGCTGTCAAACGACGTGTTTTATATTTGCTATCTCCAGTGACTAACAGAAATACAATAGAGATAGATAGCAAACACAAATGACGTCATTTGATGTACACTTCCTCATTTTGAGTTGGCAACAGAGATACATAATCAGCACCCAGGTCAGGGTCTAGAGTAAAGCGGTGGCTTCGTTACTCAAGCTCATCTAGAGATATTTGACGGCAGCGAGGAAATAGACTATACACTAATTTCTTCATGAATATTTCATTTGTGCACTTTCACTGAACAAAATTAATCTAATTCCTACCCAAATTAACTAATTTCACACAGTTTGCTA
>DVZK01000500.1:0-11790 GCA_018236665.1 Calephelis perditalis | reverse complement strand
CCCGCCCAGCCATCACCCAGCCTCCCATCCTAGTTTAAAGTATTTCTTTTTAGCTCACAATCGAACGCAGCGCGACTTAAAATCTGTGAGGTATAAGATAGAATATGGGTTTGCAGCAACACAGGCCACCAACAAGCGCCCGGGAGTACAGCCAAGACGAGAACCGCAGCGGGACCGGCTTTAATCACACTTGCGAGTACGTTGCATGGGCGCGATGCTGACTGTGGCCTATATCTGTTTCTAAATGTGTGTGTTGTTGGTTGCTGGAGCGCGACTCAAAGTCTGTGAGGCGCTAGATAGAACATGGGTTCGTAGCGACCCGAGCAAGAGGAGGATCGCAGCGGGACCGGTTTACTCCTGCTGGCGAGTACGTTACATGCCGACTGTAGCCCGCGTCCGTTACTGGATGTGTGTTTTCGGTTGCCGCAGCGCGATTCTAAGTCTGTGAGGCACTAGATAGAACATGGATTCGTAGCGATCTTGGCAATACGAGGATCACAGCAGGACCGGCTTTATTCCTGCTTTACATGGAGCGCGCGCTGCCGACTGTGGTTCACTGACTGACCAGCCAAGTTGAAAGTATTTCACTTTAGCACATTGTCTAGGCCACGCCTGTATGCACATCGAAACGAATAAAAGCAGCGGTAATGTTACTGCCTAAACTGAATGAAACCCGTTCCCTACCCATCATCGACTGGAACTCACCGCTACCGTTGAAAACTTACCTAAAACAAAAAAAATACAGTTAGCTTGGTACTCGTGCAAGTTGTTTAATTAATGTCACATGTCTAGTCACACCAAATGGTCTCATTGTTCCATGCGATACTCGTTTAAATTTTTTATCAGAACGAGGGTCTACTATAATAGTGCGTCACTAGTCTGTCATCGTTGTGGTTGGGCGGTTGGCGGCGGCGGCGGCGGCGGCGATGATCTGAAAGCGCCGATCGTCGTCCTCGCGGCGGATTGACGACGACGACGATAACGGTGCCGAACCTCCCTCCCCCGAGCGGCAACAGTCGAGTACCATCAGCATTTGCAACGCGAGCAATCCAAAGCCGGTGATCTTGGTCAAAATCCCCACGTCTCTGTCGGCCAGCAACATGTACACCAACGCGGCGGTGGGTGCTGTCAATTGGATAGTCGTGCCGAGCGATTCGAGACGACCGGCGGCGACGCGCTTATCGGCACTGATGAGAGCGTCGTTGCCGCCGCCGCCGCCAATTTTGCGAGCGACCATGGCTGCGGCCGTCGTCATTTCGACCTCTCTGGCGGCGTGATTTATGAAACGTTCATAGACGTCGTCGATTCTTGGAACGGCTATAGCCCGACTCATCTTACTGCAGTCGTTGATCGGTGCGGGCTACAGTGCGGAATCGGCCAAGATTACGCGTCGATTACGCAAGCCGATTCGGACAATTCGCGTGATTGTCGCCGGCGGGACACTTGAGGCCCTGCGTAATCGATGCGTAATAGAGGCACATTCCGCGTGCGACCACCGCTTTCACTCGCCTCCCGCTGACCTCCCCCTCCGCCCTCCTCACGGTAGATAAGTTGAAAAACATTAATGATGGGTATCGACTCCCACGGCGAGGTAACAATGGACGTGCAGGCTCACAGTTTCACCGGTTCATTCAAACTTCATCTCCCTTTCAACGGTAGGGCGTCGTTTCGTTCGCCCGACGGGAGTCTGTGGACGGCGCGCAATCTGGGCGATGCAATTTCGTTGCAAAAATTAAGCGGTGCCACGGGAGTTTACGGATTCTCGATCACTGCCGGCGGTCGGTCGATTGGGCACTCGCCCTTCTGTATATGGCAAAAACTGCAGACCAAACGGCTGCTCACAACGCCCCGAGGCGGCGAAGACGATGACTGCGCAGATGTAGATATCGTGTGCACTCACGCCAAGCTCATTCAGAGCATGTCCATCGCGGTCACCGACGACGACGCCGCTACTCGCCGCAAGGGTGGACAGGCGGCCGCCACCGTCGTCGCAGCGCTGTTTGCTAAAGCAATCAGACCAAACGCTCACCGCATCATCATCTCCAACAGAGGCATCTCGATGAAAGTCGCCGCTGGCGACGACTATATACGCGCCACCGACACCGCTGCCCAAATTTTCGGTAGTAATCTACCTGCGGCTGTGGCGGCAGAGGTCTACGACGTACCCGTCGACAGTACAGAGATGCCAAATAATCAATCTACCGCTGCCGTTCACGTCGACGATATAGAGATGTCTGATAAAGATGCCTCTTCCTCGTCACCGTTACTTGGCCGGGCGGCGCAGGAACTGATGGACGACTTGGAGAGGCTCTCGAGCGAACTGAACGTGTTCAAGGGAACCATCGAGACTCTTAAGGCTGCTGACGGGCGGCGCCACACATGGTTGGTGCCCCTCTTTGATATCGTCGAGATGTGGGTCGACGAGACCACCAGGTGGGGCATGACCACAAAGTCCAACGTCGTTCACGTGACTTACGACAACGTGGCCGACTACTGGCAGGATCTAGAAAATAAATTCCTAGAAATAAAGACGCTCCAGACCCTGGTGGTTAACGCCCAAATGCTACTGAGCTACTTTGACGGCCAATGGAGCGATACTCTCAAGACGATAGAAGACTACATGCGGAGCATCCTAACATGCAAGCAACTGTTTGTGGACGCCTTCCACGCCAGCACGAAACTATTCCATCTTGTCATGGAGGATTACCACACGATGCCCTTCAAAACTAATGCCTATGTAGCCGAACCGCTGCTGACGCAATCTCGAACGCTCGCAGAGTTGCACGATAACATACAGTCAAAGTACGTAGACGCCCTGTCGATTTACGACAACACCCTCCAAGAATTGACCAAAGTCCAAATCGACCTGAAACAGTACAGGACGACCATGGTGACAATATTCGAAACGGTAGGTGAAGACATTCAGAGCGCTCTCGGTACAAAAGAGTGGCCTCAGAGTGTCGAATTTGCGTGGAACGATAGCAACGCGCAACTCTTTACGGAGCATATGCAAAAGTGTTTCGACATATTGACTGCTTTGAATCGTACCGCGAGCGCTTCGCTTCCCGCGTACGGAAAGACACGCGCTCAGTGCGTGAACGTGTTCGCCCAATTGCCACCGGACATGGCGACCGCAGCGCGCGAGTGGGTTTTCTCGTGGCCCGGTGACGACCACACAGATGGGATTATTCGGGCGATAGAGATGGCCAGCCAGTTTGAGTCCACGTATCGTGGTTTCGTAGACCAGTACCGGGCAACAGTGGCCAATGTATCCGGGCCGCACGAAGATCTTTGAATGTGAACGCAATTGTTTTTCGATATTGAAAAAAAGACGAGTTTTTTTCTTCCTTACAGCGGTAGAGCAAACGGTGCGACTTTCAATAGCAGACGACCGACGCCATCGGCGATGAGCTCGGCGTAAGCTGCGGCCTTGCTGCGCCCCTCGTGGCCCGCGCCACCGCCACGCTTTCGCATCTCATTAACGATGACCATCACGACCAACAACGTCCCCAGTGTGAACAAAACGTTTAGAAACAGAAAAAATATCACTGCTGTCATCTTATCATCAAGTGCCTCGGCCATGGCCCTGTATAAACTAACCGCTAGATGATGCATGAGCTAAAATAACGTAAACATGGGCGGGCGGCAATAGTGCGGGTGGCGGGAATAACAGCTAAGGCGCTGCACAAGCAACATAATCGTAGGCGGTATAAAGCCGGTCTTGCTGCGGTCCCTGCCTTACCCGTACTCTCGGTGCACGGGAGGCCTACGTCTTATCCTACATCTTACGGACTGTGAGTTGCGTTGCGGCAACAGACAACACACATGAAGGAGTGAACCAAGGCTCAATATCTTACATATTATACAACGTCATCCATTACACGAAAGTATGTATTTGTAGCTAAACAGTGTCTTTTGTTTGTTTCAGGTAAGTGTTTAAACCGTAGAATCAATCAAATTGGGTAAGATATTTAAAAACATTACTTAAAATTGCGAATGTTGTTACATTTTTTCCCCGCAAAGATCTTCCGGATGGCATCAGCCTTCTCAGCTTTGCCGGTTGGAAGTCGCGCATGAAACATTTTTCCCGTTAGTAACAGGCGTACTTTAGAGCCGAACTGAAACGGCACATTCTTGTTTAAGCAGCGTAAATAAGACTACCATGTATCACGTAGAGTTTTATCCCAGTTATACGGTGGACAAATACACATTTGAGCATACTTACAAGGCGGCGTCGTCGTCGCGAACGTACGAAATCACCTCGGCCACCGCGGGCCACACCTGGAAGGTCATACTGACACACACCCGACTTCGGCTCATTAAGACGGACAACACGCCCGTCTTTGTTCGGCTGGCCGTGTATTTGTCTCTAAAGAACCAAAACTACCCCAAAAGGGTGGCCAAGGCGCGACCCAGCGTACTGTACGACGACTATCGTGCGATAGACGTGCCTCTCCCTGTGTTGTGTGGATCTTCGATATCGAGCATCGTCGTGGTCGAAATCCACCTCGACTGTGTACAAATCACGCAGACCCTAAAATGGGAGGATACTTTAATCTGCGCCGACACCTGGGCTCACCCCACGAAGCACCAGTCGGCCCGAATGGTGTGGATGCTTCGCGACACCAACGAGTACGTTCACCAGAACGAGCTGCATCCACCACCGAGAGAAATGATAAAAAAGGGAGGCGGCTAGTCAAATAAAACCGATTTGTAGAAATAATTCATTTATAATACATTACAAATTAATGGTAAAAATCTACTTACATTTAAAACTAACGATACAATTTATTTATACGAACCACAACTACACAGCAGTTATGGCATGGAATTTGACACAGTATCTAAAAATATAGTCTTGAGTCACATTAAATAATAAATTCAAAAACACAAATAACATTTTGATTTTAACAATATTTACATTAAATATATTATTAATATTCTAGTTACTTAATTTACTTCCTATTTTATTTTATGTTAAAAATTCTCTTAGTAGCATATAATATATTTATGTGAGATCAGATGCGACCTCGGTCGCTGCCGTATTGTACATACTAATCGGTGCTTCCTGCCTTGACCAACTTGAAACCAACAACACAATTTATTTACACAAACCACTTCCAGAGCTGGGCCATGACTGTCCTTGCGTTTTCAAAACGGATTTGTAAAAGCTGGGTAGGGCTAACACTACAACTATCAAGACACAAGTTTACGAGTTCATATTGGGTGATAGCATTCAACATTACGTAGACATCACCCGATAGACAAGTGTTTGATTTTTTTGCATTCAGCACCATATTCACCAGTTCTCTTCTGGTCGTACTCAGGTCCATGGTGCTGTACACGTATTCGGCAAGTTCGCGCAGCACACGTGCCTCGTACGTACTCTCCACCCAATTAGGTGACGGTTTAGGTGTCGTACGTAACGTAGCTGTCGTCGTTGCCGCCGCCGGTGCTGCAGCTGTTGTTGCTATCGCCTCTACGTTGGCCGCTTCAGCCCACGTCCTATCTGTCGCCAACATATCTGACTTGGGAGAGTGTCCCATCGCTGCCTCTATTGGTGCCCCTGCCTTGGCCGCTTCTGACCTGGATGACTGCCCCATTACTATTTCTACTGTCGCCGCTTCTGCCGACGTCTCGAACGACTTTGTCTCCGCCATCAATGCTTCCTCTATCGTAGCCGCTTCCATCAACGTCCCGGGCGATGTTGGTAGAAGCGAAGTGCTGGCTGACCCCATCGCTGCCTCGAAAGTTGTTGCGGCAACCTCGTCGACGGTAGAGACATCTGCGGTCGGCTCCATTTCACAATCAGCGACGTCGGAGACGGCGGTAGCTACGGCTTCGACTGGCTCATAGTTCGGTATGGTAAAGCAAGATAATATGTCTGGCATGTCACCGAACCTCGTTTCCACGACCATCCCATCCATTGTTGACTCGATACGGTTGTTGGTGTGAGCCTCGCTTGTCTTTGCAGTTGTCACGTTTAGAAGGGACGTCGCCGCCGAAGTTGTAGTCTCCCCCACGTCTACGTCCAGGTTGGAAAAGGTCGGCGAGAAGACGCCGATGGAGGGTTCGTGCCAGGGTGTATCCAGCGCGCTCGCCATGGAAGGTGATGCCAGTCGATATTCCATGGGCACGTCGATCAGGCAGGTTGACCAATCCTCGCTGGTTTCTTTTTCAAAGTGGATACCCTCGGCCGTCATATTGTTTCTTAGCTCCCACCAGAGGTCCCATTTTGGTGGGACGTACGAACCCTGGTGACGAGTACGACTTTTGGTGGTGACTACTTTAGCCAGCGACAAGCCCTGGTCAAAGAGCGCGTCGATGAACAAGCGCATTTTCCCGACAAACACTTTGTCTATTCGCTCCGGGTCCGAGTCGCTGCACGCATGATGATTGCCGCCGCTCTCTCTATGCTTGCATACAAAACACCTCGTTCTGTCGACGCGGCCGTGACCGATTTCATAGTGGTTGTATATCACATCACAGGGTGCAGTCACTCCACAACAGGATAATATTCGAGACTTGGAGCGGGGCTTGAAACAACCTCTTCTTATCGGCGGACAGCTCAAAAGGGTGACGTTGATAAACCGCGATTTTCCTTTCGAGTCGTTGTACACACCTAACTTGTAGGCCAGGTACACGCACATCAGGAACAGGCGTTCTTCGAGCACGTTTCTGTAGTTGCGCTCCTGTTTCAGGAGTACCATGATGCTGCGGTGTAAACGCCGCAGGTAATCGGCGGCGATTTTATTGTTGGCTTTTATGCCGTTCATATTTTAATGTTCAGCGCGAACGTGCGTGTTTGGCAAATGATTGACTGATTAATGATTAATACTGCTAAATTTGTATGCTTTTATCCCTACCAGAAATTCGTATTTCATATTTCCTGGAGAGATAATATAATGCATTAACAGGAAACAGGATACTCTTTACCCCCTCCTCACCCCCTCGCCCGCCATCTGACTAACATAGATAATGGAATGCATAAACAGGAAACAGGATACTTGTGTGATAAGATATGCCACCCATATCGTATGAGTACATCCTTCTCCTCATCCCCTACCCCTTCCTTCCCCCCTCAACCCTCCACGAGCGGAGGCTCCCCCCCCCCCATCACCCCTGCCTCATCCCTCCCCCCTCCCCCCTCACCCCCCCTCTTCCCGCTGTTTCACCCCTTCCTCACCCCCCTTCCTCAACCCTCCCCTCCTTCTTTGCACGTGTAACAAATTCCCCTCCCTCACCCCCTCCCCCTATCACACTGAAATAGGTTAGAGAATGCATCAACAAGAAACAGGATGCTTGTTTTGATAAACATGCCACCCACTTAATAGTGCCTCCCCCCCCCCTCCTCAACCCTTCCCTGCATTCGACGCTCTAAATAGATAATGAAATGCGTCAGAAGGAAACAGGATACTTGTGTAAATAGATATATCACCCACAGTCGGAGTACCTACATCCTCGCTAGTCCCTTCCTCCCTGTCATCATCACACCGTGTCTTGCCCATGTCTTCGCCGATGTGAATAAACGAGTTGGGATTCTAGGTGCTATAAGCCATGTAATTCGTCTTAGCCACATTTAATTTCAGACCGATCTTTCTCTAACCAATCCTTCCACTTGCTCACCCGTCGTACCAGTTGACCCTTTTACCTCTCCACCAACGCGATATCGTCAGCATACTTTAGCAGCCATAAAAAGTAAAAAGATACGGTACCTTCATGCCCATATTATCGAAGAGGTTGGCAGAGGCATAACCAGGGTACCCACGACTAGCCGAATATACTAAGTCCCACAATGTTATAGGTGGCAAGCCTATTGCCAATCCGGCACATATCCAATCCCGAGCAACATTTTTTTATTAGAATATTGGAAAACGTAAATTTTCTTTTTGTTACCGACCGGGGATTTGGACCCGGAACTTCAGGTAGTCAAGTCCAATACCTGAACCGCTAGACCACATACAGACAGCCATGGTGGTTGTAAATCATCTGCACCCCGCTGATAATACGTCCAATACCACTCTAAACAGGGATAGGCCGAGGTACCAGGGTATAGTACTCCAACTGTGGCGGGGGGGAAGGGCTTGAAATGGCCAACGGCAATCATCTGATTTACGGTACATATCCCGGATGACATCTACAATAGGTTTTCGAAATACATTCACACCTTAAAGCCAATCAAGGGACTCGGTCAAAAGTTTTATGCAAATCTAAAAATATGCAGAACGTTCGTTTCCCTGTATCTCTCTACGATGATTCGTAGAGTCAGTATAGGATCCATGGTTCCATATCCCGACCGAACTTCAAACCGAACAATCTTGTTGGATCCTGGAGTCGATAATGTGCTCGAAGAGTTTTATAATGTGTGACATTAAATTTATACCGTCAACTTCTCGAGAGCCAATCCGCCTTCCACACTTCAATGGGAATTTAGTCAGGTCCAATAGCTTTCCGATTCTGCAAACAGGATGTTTTTCAAGCGGCTATTATATGAACATTATTTGCCTCCACAGGGACGGCAGGGTGCGGGCGGGTGTACGCATCGTATAAATACTTCTGAGCTTGAGAGATTTCATTATTCTCCTCGTCTTCGCCTTCTCGTATACAAGTAAAAGTTCGTATTAAAATGGACTACTCTTTTGAGGGAACATTGGAGCAACGGGAGCAGATAGACATGCTGCCCATTCAGAAAATGGATGGACGAAGCAGAAGCTTCGTGAACTTCATGTTGAGGTTGGGGTACGAGATCGTACCCGATGGTATTGACCACGTGCCATTTCTGTTGGCTACAGAAGAAAAAATAAACTTAACCAGTGAGGTGCTGAGTTGGATGGGGTTGCCAGGACCGTTACACATACAGTTTGACGCGTTCTGGCAACTAATTTTGAAACATGAAGAACAATGGACACATTTCAACCCATGCACGAATGGTGCCAAGATAAGGACAACTTTAATAGAAGAAATTATCTTCAAAGAAAGGATGATTCGTGCATGGCGGCACCTCACCGTCATCAGGTTGGCCGTGACAAAATACCAGAATTATAAAATCATGAAAATGGAGGCGCAGCGGGATGCGGTGTTTAGACACCTAAACGCTGCCGTCGGCATCCTCGGCAGAACAACAGAGTGGCCGCCGCTGAGGCCGTCTGGGGAAGAGGACGAGAGAGGACACGCATGGATGAGGCAAAGACCATCGCCCGCACACCCACCTTCGCCATCACCATCGCCCTCACACTCGCCGCAGCCGCCATCTCAGCGGCGACGGCCATCGCCTTCATATTCGCCAGATTCGCCGCCGCCATCTCAGCGGCGACGGCCATCGCCTCCATATTCGCCAGCTTCGCCGCCGCTGAGACCAGGGCCTTCATTCTCGCCGCCGTCGTCCTCGTACTCGCCCTCAACCTCATACTCGCCGCCGACATCACCGCCGTTGAGACCAGGGCCCTCATACTCGCCGGCGTCGCCGCCGCTGAGACCAGGGCCCTCGTACTCTACTACATTCTCGCCGCAGCCATCCACTTCATATTCGCCTTCCTATTAAGTGTTGTGTGTGTGTGTGTTGTGTAAAGTTTTTTGAGACATTGACTCTTTAAAATATAGTGAAAGGACACCATTTAATTATTAATTCAGATTTAGTGACAGAACAAAATTTAGTTATTGGTAGTGAATAATAAATTTTAGTTAGTATTATTTCTAGGAAAAGTTTAGTACAATATTTGTAAATAAATTTTAGGCTAATTTGTGTTATTTTTAGTTATAACAAAAATGTTGTATATTTGTAAATAAATTTAAGGATAATTTGTATTTTTAGTTGTAACTTTAATTTAAATATTTGGCTAATAAATATTTGGCTAATTTGTACTGATTGTTTTTCAATTAACCCTCTCAGACTAAACTAAGGTGTGGTTAGATGGCTGCTGCCAAAGACTTTGAGAATGTTACCCGAAACCTGTACAATTTGTACGATCCCGAATTGTTAGCGGCGGCGATGCGACTGGAGGCCGAACGGCCGGCGCGTCTGCCACCTGCCTTGACCGCATCTATCAACAACGCGCTCATCAAAAGACTACCGGTCGTGGAGTATGGTGACGCATTGTTCCGTCATCAGATCTTGTCGCGCCTACACACAAAACTCGTGCACCTGGTGGTTCGTTTGCTAGAGCGACGACGACGTTTGTGTCGCAGCACCGACGATGATGACGGCCTGTGTGCTTCCTATGCGCGTCGTCTGCGCTCTTTTGAAAATCAAGTGTTTAATCTTAAAAATCAGACCTTTACCAGGGTCGCAGAAGAGAACCAGTTCTAGATTGCAAGCTCGCAGTCCGCGCGCCGGAGTCAAATTTTTACAAACTTAGCGCGCAGTAACCAAGACCTAACGAGCGTTGACACATTAATATTTTTTCCGTAGTTTGATAAAAAAATATTTTTTATGGTGAGTAGAAGTCAGTTTAGAAAGCGAGAACAGGATACCGTTTGCCTATATGCTTGACAAGCGATACTTGCCATGTCCCTCTTTATGAGTTTACAGCCGGACATTGTCTGTACGAAGTGCCCGGGCGTCGTTGATTCGCACCGCCCTGGCGTCGTTGAGTAGCAGCGCCTCCGGACCAGTTCGTCCCGGACGGGATCTTATTGTCTGTGTAGAAAGCGACAACCGGTTGCCGCTGCCCACATATGGAGACGATGCTTGCTAGGTCTCTCTTCATGAGTATATGACCGGACGGCGTCGATCCGCGGCATCTCCTGACCAGCTCGTTTTCGATGGGATCATATAGACGCGAGCGAATCATGGCTACCTTGTTCGCCTTGGCCAACAGGCGGCTTAGTTGATCTTGAAACCAAAGTATCAGCACATTTATACCGTTGCCGTCAATTTTGAACGGCGCCGCATCGCGCGAACTCAACAAACTGCCATCGCTTAGCATAGAAGAATGAATGTCATTCAAAACTTCTCTAAACAGTCGCACTTTTGGCGCCCACATGATTTGCACGCCCATTTTTGCCATTTTTGTTAGGCGTCTCTTACCGTCGTCCTTCGACCTTGAAGCGTACCGCTTTAACGAGGCTTGAATTTTACCCTTTGGCTTACCACCTACAGAGCAACTAGAGGGGATCATCTTATTTTGTTACGTAGATGACATCAACACTTGAATCGATTATCTTTCACGATGATCTCAAACACGGCTGGTGACCGATAGTCAGCCAGAAATGTATGTTTGTGGTCGCACGATGTTTCCGTTTCCGTCGTCTGAATGTTATTCGTCAGCGGCTTGAATAACCACGACAGATGGTCAACGTTCTTCAACTGCACCTCGGTGAGACCCACCGTAGCCTGACACTCGGTATCAAAAAATTCAAACGACAGCGTCAGTCGAAATTCGTATTCGCAACACGGCCACGAGAAGCTCTTGAAAGATCGGACGAAAGGTCTAATCGTCGACAGTTCACCTAGCGATACACGCACGACTGACTTTACGTTGGTCACCGACATATTCAAAAAGGGAGAGGGTGGCCTTCTTACAGATTATTTTTGAATTTACTATGTTGGTGTATATTTCTGCGATGTCAGTTATCGCAGTGCGACTCAAAGTTTTTGAGGTGTTAGACAGAACACGGGTTCGGCCTACCATTCCCCTCGAACAGAAAGCAAGCAGTATTAGTTAGTACCTAATCATATACAAGATGTAAATAGACCGCCTCGTTGGTCGAGTGACTAGCGTACTCGCCTAACTACATCGACCAACCGCGAGGCTCGGGTTCGATTCCCGACGGGGGCAGGCATTTGTGTGA
>DVZK01000499.1:0-11793 GCA_018236665.1 Calephelis perditalis | reverse complement strand
AGTTGCAACAAAACTGGTCCCAACCACTTAACCGATTATAATAAAATTCACACACCATGTGAAGTTCGATCCAACTTGAGAGATAGATAGCTTATATCTCAATTTATGGTAAAAAAAATACCATCCGAGCGAAGCCGGAACGGGCAGCTAGTATTATATAGATTCGGCTGATATTTCTCATCGTCCGTGTTTCAAAACTGAGAAGACATCCTGTTTGGCGTATTACTTATTATTTCAAAAAACTACCTATACCGATTTTTACAACTTCAAAACTTAAGCAACTAAGTAAACTATTTGGTATTGTTTCTTTTATATTACTATTTTAATAAAAAAAACATAGTTTTACTTAAAGCTAAGTTACTCATTCGGTTTTGATCTTTTATTTTTGACGTATCATGACGTAGGTTTTACCGTGACGCTTCAAAGCAAAAATGCTTTAATGATATCTGAACCAACGCAACAAGACAATTTTGCTTTCATAATGATATTTAAATTAGACGTAGATAAGCATTATTACAAAAACATTGCTTTAAAACGTCACACCATGGTCTGTATACCTTATCAAAATTACTTCAATAATACCTACAATGAACCAACGCAAAAAGACGATTTCACATGTAAAATTATGTTTAGATTTGACATAGATAAGCACTATCATAAAAAAATTGCTTTAGAACGTCACACTATGGTCCTTATGTCTTAATAAATTGCAATGCCTTAATAAATGCAAAATTACTTTAATAATACCTACAATGAACCAACGCAAAAAGACGATTTTGCATTTAAATTAGACGTAGATAAGCATTATTACAAAAACATTGCTTTAGAACGTCAAATTATGGTCCTAATGCCTTAATAAATGCAAAATTACTTTAATAATACCTACAATGAACCAACGCAAAAAGACGATTTTGCATGTATAATGATGTTTGGATTTGACATAGGTAAGCATTATTATAAACATATTGCTTTAGAAAGTCACACCATGGTCCTAATGTCTTATCAAAATGACTTTAATGATACCTACAACGAACCAACGCAAAAAAAGATTTTTCATGTAAATGAGGTTTCGATTTGACGTAGATAAGCGGTATTATAAAAACATTGCTTTAGAATGTCTCAATTAGGTCCTAATCTCTTATCCTGACATTTGAAATTCCTTAAGAATTAATCTATTAAAAATAACTTCTTAAAGCTGCAGTAGTTCCTACAAAAATACCTAAAAATAACGGTAAGCCATTAACATAACCATTAACGTAATTAAATTTATTAAAAAAGCAATTTATTACTACAATCATACTGTGAATCACCAAAATATACATCACTGTGTAAATTTAACGAGAAAGGTGATTCAGAATAAAATGTGTTTACATAGTTACTTTTGGGTTCGCACTGAAAAATATTGCTTCAAATGTCACAGTTCAGGTTCAATATATCAACATCTTGAATATTTGACATAACAGACACAAAGTAGAAAAGATCCTTCAATAAAAATATTCGAAGTACTCAAGTTTCCTACAAAATGTTCATTGCACGACATTTCTCCCCCACGTTAGTTCAGGCTTTTTGCAGAATAAGCCATCTGCTTTTCTGCCAGGCAGCTCTCGTAAAAGGCGAGTATAGCTTTAAATTCACTAGAAACGCGACATCTGATTAGGTGGTAAGAGTTTCGCAGCAACTCGCCCGGATTGGTACCACCGCCTTACCTATTCCTGCCGTCATGACGATAGCACTTGCCGTTGACTTTTGCTTAAGGCCTCACATCCCGGCCTCAGGTTGACAGCGTACCATTACCCATACTTTGTTGTCTACTAAGGGTCAATTTGTTACCTCCGTTGTGTTTGTCCGTCTGCGTGTTTGCCTTAAGAAAAAAAAACAAAAAAATAAAAATAAAAATATCGCCTCTGTGGTCTAGCGGTTCAGGTGTTGAACTTGACTGCATGAGGTCCCGGGTTCAAATCCCGGGTCTGGCAACAAAAAAAATTTGGGTTTTTCCATTTTCTAATAAAAAAAATGTTGCTCGTGATTGGATATGTGCCCGGTTGGCTTGCCACCTATCACATTGTGGGACGTGTCTTCGGCTAGTCGTTGGTGCCCTAGTTGTGCCCATGCCTACCTCTTCGGGGATCTGTGCGTGAAGAATATAATATATATATAAAGAGACAGGACCCTAAGCTGGGCTGCTGACGCATTGAAGCATTATACACTTCACAGAATCAGACTAGACGTTCATTTCGGTTATTTTACACTGTGCAGCCCAATTAGTGCCATCCTTCATTGCAAAGCTCCACTAATTGCTATAGGACTTAAATGTTATCTCAAAAAGATCGCAATTTATTTCACAAACAAAATAAAAGTCATGCATTTAAAAGTAACGTTAAGAGATTAATTCTACTTTGTTTGTCAATTGAACGATTTTATCTGATTTTAAGTTTCTGATAGAAGTATTGACTTTAATTACATTTATAACAACCTTTAGTTTTTCTTTTAAGTTTTTTTGGCTCTTCTACCGAAACTGGTACATGCCTTAATATAAAACTAAGAATTAATTTAGGCAGCTTGTGAATATTTTGCAAATAAATGTGTAAATAAACATCAAATAAGAAATAAAATTTGATTGTTCGATAAATTCGAATTAATTTATTATTATAACGTTAAGCAAAAACTTAAAGAAAATCATCTTTAAGTCCGTATCCTCGAAGGAGTAGGCAGAGGTAAAACAAGGGCACCTAAGACTAGCCGATGACACCCCCAACTTACTTACTTAAAAAGAATATAGCTACCAATTAAATGCGTAATTGAATAAAGTATCCTGTTTGTTTTATCTAAGCTTTTATTACTCATCAAGCTATAATTTTAGTCTAGCCCTTTATGAACAAGCTAGTGCTAGAGCTCTAGAAATATTATTTTTCCAATAAATTTCTAGTGACAGGTTACAATCAATCAAATATTAGGGTTCGATAAGACTTTAGCACTAGCAGTGTTATAGTGATAGTATAGCAAGCATTATATATATACACCGAAAAGTGTGAGAAAAATATTTTAGATGCCATAGTTTCATAGGCACTTCTTAAATGAGCATTAAGTAAGTATAAATATAATTAACAAAAATTGTAATAAGATTAGCAATTACTGCACTTGTTTTTAAATTTTAAGATATCTAAATCTAATATCTAAATGTCGTCAATAATTATTTCATTTACATAGAGTCGGTAAAAACTATAACAGTGACATAATTATTATTGATGGTTCAATTAACAGTATAGTAAGAACAGACCTTTTTCAAGTTTTATCTTCTGTTAAGTGAAATATATTCAAATGTTCTTTTATTTGAAATTTCAAATTTAAAATCTTATGAACGTAACCGTATTATACGATGTTTTAAGTATTTTGAATACACGTGCGGTGGAGACAGCATACAGTTTATGGAATTACTTAATCCCAACAACCGCAAGCGCTGACTATCCTTTTACATAATTCTTTTACCGTTATAGCACAATAAATAAGTGTTTATTTCAACGTTTTGCCTACACAAATCAATTTGAATTGGAAGTAATAATTATATTCGATAAGAGCCTTAAACTAGCAGTTGATCAATCTAGTTATCGTAACCAAGTAGCTACCGTACTTTATGTATTTTTGTGAAAAAAAAAAATATCACAAGTTTATTTATTCAAGTCACCTGTGTAGAATAAATCATACCACCGGCAAACTCGTAAGAGATGAGCATAAATAAATAGTTCATAACTAACTAGTCCACAGGAGGGTAAGCACTGTGAAGCAACTATTTCGTAGGGATCTACTGCTTTGATCCAGTCTGGAATATGAGGTTGCCAGTATACTCGATAATTGGCCTAAAACTCTGAAATCATGATATCAACGCACCTTTAACGTCAATTATCTATAAATAGGTATCTCTAAAACCAGGAGCCGTCTGCTTGATCGTTGTCCAATCCCATTAAATTTTATAAAAATATCTGACGAGACATGGAAATGATGTTTATGTTTGACATATATAAATGCAGTGGCAAAAGCATTATATCTTTGGAAATACCTTATACCGAAAATCCCGATTCCTGACTACCCCATGATAGACTTTCCGTTACCGTTACAGCACAGTAAATAAGCGTTTAATTCAGATATCGTATCGTGTACATAAATCAATTTGTATCGGAAGTAATTACGTTACGTAAAGGGCCTTGAACTTGCGGTAGATCGTGCCAGCGAACGCTGCGTGCAATCTATGCATACTCGTAATTTATTACGTTGTGTCCGTAGGCTGTGTTCACACAATGCGTTTTTAGTATTATTTGATTTTTATCACCGCGAAAGACTAAAAAAATATCAAAATAAAAACATATTTTCTGCATTAGTTTCATATGACTGATAAGGCCACTATTCAGTGAAGTTTTGTTTTAGCAGCATCAGGTCAGATTTTATTTTCATTTAAGTTTTATTATGACAATTATAGTTATATTAGGAAGTGTAAACTACTACTACAATGTGGCAGCATACCCTTTCTACAAAACAAAAATATTATAGCAATAAATTATTTTATTACTTATCTACTTAGATCTCGTTAATCATTGTATACAGTTATAATAATATAAACAAATAGGTAGAAGCAATTTTTATGACTGACTTATTATGAATAGTACTAGGCGGAATTCGAGTGCCAACAAAGAACAGATATTGCTTTCTGAACTCTACAGTTGGCGTGATGTGAAAGTGAAACGAGTGTACTGTCAACGGTATGTTCAAATTTTCTATTTTGTTAAATGCCAAGAACTTTGTGCTTCATAAACTATGTATGTAATATCTGTCCCTTTTTGGTGACATTTGACTATAATTAAAAGTCCAAATATAATAAACTTAAATAATAAATGTTAATTTATTGTTTAGTTAAAAAATAATGAATAAAATTAAACACTGATGCTCATTTTACAAAAAACAACAAAAAAATATTTTATTTATTATAATCGTATAGTGTGTACAAGCCCTTATGAGAGCGGCTTCAACACATCAAATCCATATAATAGGAAGATGCCGACGAACCAACTTGAGATTTTCGCAACATCTCGTTATCTGTTTCGTCTGTTTCAACAAATTAAGCATTTTCAAATAAATTCTGTTGAATCATTATTAACACTTTTAATTATAAAATTAATTAGGACCTGCTTGTTTATCTTATAAAGAACCATTCATTAAATACTAAAGATTTCTTTTCAATGATTCTGTAACTTGATTAATGACTTACAAAGGTTTTCTTTCTCCCGGACTTACGGAGTGGGTCAACTGAAAATCGTCTCCAATATCGAAGACTATTAAAAATGCATCAGAATCGCATATTAAAAGAAAGTTTGTATCTTGTCTATCATTATGTGAAAATTATATAAATATTAATGATATTAGTTGTGGAAGCTATTTAAGTATTAGATTACAATTAAAACGTAGTAAACTGCTACAGCCAATATTAGTATTCTTATTTTTTTTAATTATCTATTCAAATTTTATGAGACTAGGTTTTATAGTGCTAGGATGCGCGCCTAGAGTAACTTTTGTCGACTCATTCCAGTTTATTTATAAACGTAGACTAAAAGTACTCTAAGGTTTAAGTTGAAATAGCAATTGATTCTGACATATTATATTGTCTAAACTAATTCTTTGTGCACGTTACTTTTTACGACGAAATAAAAACAAAAGTGACGGAACATTTTGGACTTGTTTAATTAGTCAAGATACAATCCGTCTCACTACGAAAAAAAATTAAACGCTTGTTGAAAAAACGTTTTACTAAACAATGTCTAAAATCAAATTTTCATCCAATAATACGCCGTTATTGCTTGGATGTCAATTTTAAACAGTGTTTAAGTAAACATGAGTCTAAATATCTTTATGGTAAGGCGGAATAAGTTTTATTCTCTTTAATTGACACTTCCTGTGACTTAAGCATCTATAGAGATGTACAAGGAAATGTGACAGCACTAAACGTTTTTTGTCTTTTTCTATTGCTTTCGTTGAAAAAGGATAGCGATAACTTTAAATAATTATAGATAATGTACAGCGGAATTATGAACATTATATAAAAAAAAGTATCTTCACGCCCATATCCCCGACGAGGTATGCAGAGGCACAACCAGGGCACCCACGGCTAGCCGAAGATATTAAGTCCCATAATGTGATAGGTGGCATGCCTATCGCCAACCGGGCACATTTCCAATCCCGACCAACATTTTTTTTTAATAGAAAATTGGAAAAATCCAATTTACTTTTTGTTGGCCGACCCGGGATTCGAACCCAAGACCTCATGCAGTCAAGTCCAACACCCGGACCGCTCGACCACAGAGGCGACATGAACATTATAATTTGTAAAATAAATAGTGCAACGTATACTAAAAACTTGGAGCACTTTAGTCTATGTTTATGACAGAGTTTATATGCATACCTGCATATTTCACTTCGCGGCAAGTGAATTGCGAAGTAGGCGGAGGGCATCGACTTCAATTAGGACTATAATGTCAACTTTTTAACCTTGGAGTGCTTTTATTATATTAATTAATAAGAAAGAACCTGTCTTACCACAAAAAAATAAACTCATGTTTTACAAAGCATTGTTTAAAATTAATATCAAAATATCAAATTGATAATTAAAACATGCAACACGTGGATAACATTCAATTTTAATATTTTTTATCTTTGTTTAATAAAAACACGGGTTCAACAGGTGTTTAAACTTTTTGTGGCAAGACGGTAAACGTCTAGTTTAAGCTGACAGTGTACTTTTAGAACAATTTTAACAAGATATTATTTACTAATCTAAATAGTTTTGACGAGCTTTACAGCTTACTAGTAAACATATCGGCCACTTAGTTATCGGTAATATAAGCTGGTACACATAGCTTATGAAATACGCAAGCTCTTTCCAAGCCAGTTGATATATCGGTAGGTCATTATTTCCAGTCTTAGCTAGTCCCGTAAAGCTTTGTACTCATTTTACCTTCGTTACTAAACCTATTTGTCAGGCTTGTGTAGTTCGCATTAGAGAAGTTACCTTACTCGTGTAACTTATATTTAATAATTGTAAAACTACAAAAAAAGACTAAAAATATTTCATTAGGTCCACTATATCGCGATTTGATAATCTTTTTTTCGAAATATAGCAAATTATAGAATGGTTCCTACATAATTTTATCAACATAGAGAAACTCCTCCTTTTTTTGAATCGGTAAGTATTCCGCTAAGCAATAACTGTGTAAGGTGCAAATAAAACCAGTAAAAATAGGTTAAGCCTTCGGGTTATTTTATTAATTTCAGAAATCGAAATTTTTGAGGGTACTCAAAAAATTCCAAACCATCAGAGTGTGTCGGAAGGATATTCATAATCATACTTCGAAAACATTAATTTTAATATTTACTTTTAATGTGACAGAATATTCTATAGAAAAACACTGATGAAAAGGATTTCATTCGTCTTTTTATCCCGGGACCTCGAAGAGTCAAGTCCTACACTGGACCGCTATACCGCTAAAAATAAATTAAAAATAGTGGAATTGATAGACCCTCTTTTTGAAGTCGACTAATAAAAATAGACAAAACAAGAGTAAACTAAAAGCTTAATGATAAACCACAATTCCTATTGTTAGACCAGTTCAATAACCCTGATCGTGATCTTATTGCAACCTGCACGAAGTTCAGATCATGTCAAGATCGCGAACTGGAGATTAACATTTTAGGTAAACATATCGGAGAGCCTGACATCACATTGATGTTGACCCTGCTTTATGTAACGGGTCTCAGGGCGATGCAGGTCTTTGAAAACATCCATACTTATAAATGCGAAAGTGTATATGCTGCTGCTTTAAATCGCAATGGACCGTTATAGTACGTTTGTGTGTGTATGTGTTTTTTATGTGTTAGATCAGCGAACAAGCACACGTGTCTTCTGACAGTACGAAACAACTGTGGCCAATACACACCATAGATGTTAAAGATGCTTCTCTGTCCTGTGGCCGAGATGTCACGCCTATTGTACAAGTCTACCGGCTTCCATGCCTACCGGAACGTGGCATTATCATAATGGCTGAAGGAATAGGTAAGGCGCTGGATGCCTACCCGGGCAAATTAGTGCACAGCACTCTACTACAAGTAAAAAGAGTGAAGTGTGTAAAACAGGATAAAGGGTTTCCAAGGGAAAGATAAAAACTGTAATATGCGAGCGTAGTAGAATAAACCATCTTCTTATCGTCGAGCAGCTCGTATATAATACAGGTAATTACTAACAAGGCCACTAGTGATCGAGTGCTTTATGTAACTTGGTCGGGTAGGGGTCCATTGCTTTTGGGTAGCATGTGGACTTGTACAACAGGCCCAACATCGTGACCACAGGCCAACGAAGCACCTGTAACATCTATAGTGTTTATACACCACGACAATCTCTTACCATCAGGAGAGCCGTGTGCTTATCCGCTGACCTCTCATATAAAAACTTGCGCTATCATACATTGATGGATATTATTGTGCAAATTTAACAAATTGATCTAACGCTAAAATTAACCAATTTCATAGAAAGTAATAATACATAGACATTCTTTTATACATAAATGAATTCAATAAACTCCCAAATTCAGAAGACTAGAAACCTATCTAAGTTTACCACACAAATGTCGACAGGAGTCAAAACCATGGCTCGTGAATAATAGGTAGCGTTAGGCATGTACCCAAATCTCTCGAGTAACCATATTATTTCAAGGATCAAATATTTCATTTGTGGCGCTGGGGTGTCACAACTGTAATATCTGCATGTGAAAAGATCTAGTGCTTTAGAATCTATTGGTTTTTCTATCTATTGGTTAGAATCTACTGGTCTATTTGTTTACTCAATCAGTATAGGAGACAGAGTTCTGCAACAACTCGCACTTAGCTGTTTCCATAGTGATTACTAAGTAAGGTAGCCAGTAAACTGATTTATAAGTACCTAATATAGACTGAAGTCTCAGATTTAACTTCTCATTTTCATTCTAGGTATCTATAGCATTTCACTTCAATGATAATAACTAGTGAGTAATATCATCTAGGTAAACAAAACACGCACAATAAAATACGACTCGTCGGCTTTAGATTAAATTGAAATGAGACCCACCGAAAACCTTGATTTCATACAAAAAATAATGATAAAAATAAAACATTCAGTACAAAATTTAGATATACGACAAGTAAAAAACTTACAATCAAATTCAGAACCACCTTAGTTTTTGGATGTCGGTCGAACAATAGGCCTTATCAAAACCATCGATATCGACCTTGCTTTACGTAACGGGTCTCACGGCGGTAAAATCGATTTACGGGTCTCCGAAGCAAGAACAAAACATGTAATTGTCAATACGATGCGCTACGGTTCGGATTAAACATCGAGTAAAAGGTGTTTCGATGGAAATTGTCTTTCCAAAATATTAGGCCCATTACGATCATTCAACTCGAACGTGACATCCGGTGCTTGTGAAAAAAACTAATGGAAGGATTTTTAGTTGCCGCTTGCCTTCTGGTTTTTGTAGGGATAATGAGTTTTTAATACTTGTTCTATTAGATATGTTGGCGTACATCTCCACGACTCAGATATTAAGTGTTTTTGTTATATATAAAAATGTAACAAAAAATCCTAAAATATACGGAGATGATGAGTTTTGAAACTTAACACCTACTTTTATAGTAGGTGTAATTAGGACCCACAGTGTGATAAGTGGCAACTGGGTGTTTAGCCACTCCTGGGCACTCCTCGTGCCAGGCAACTCCTTTGAGTTACCCGGCACGGGAATCAAGTCTGAGATCTAATGTAGTCAACGCCAACACTGAATCAAGACTACAACACACAACACAATCATTACTTAATATAAAACAAAGTCGCTTCTTCTGTCCCTATGTCCCTTTGTATGCTTAAATCTTTAAAACTGCGCAACGGATTGTGAAGCGGTTTTCTTGATAGATAAAGTGATTGAAGAGGAAGTTTTATGTGTGTATTTCATAACCATTCGAAGCTAGGGCGGGCCGCTAGTATATACTAGTATAAATTATTCTTCAAGTAACTTACTATTTCTTATAATAAAGGAGGCTTTTCATAAAGTTTATGCAATGCCTAACCGTGTAAATATATAATAGTATCAAGAAATGTTCGGAAAAACACTGACATCAACATGGAATGCCGTGCATGAGATAGTTCACGCTGAATAAGTTGTCGCATGTCCTTTTGCCAACAAAAAGCTGTCACTTAGAAAATACGATTATAATATCCTAAGTATTATATGTTTATTTCATTTGAAATATTATAGTTGGGTAAATTTAACAAATCACATTTGACACTTCAACAAAATATGACACTATGCCTTTTAATATTATTTCATTGATCAAAGTTAGTATAACAGATTTGCTTTACCTTTCTTTTTTAAAATACAAAACATTTATCATACTAACGTCAAAATAACACATTTTTATGTTTTAGTTTGACATCGATTGACATTTGTCAAACGTGAACTACTAAATAGACTCTACTTTAGTAGGTATGTTGCCTGTAGGTTCGCCCACCAGGCTCGTGCCATAAGTTATGGGGAATTTTTGGTTCAATGTACATTCATTTTTTATTTTTACAGTACAAGCATAAGACAAAATTTTAATAAATAGCCTTCTGCATACCAGACAAAAGACTGTCAGTAATGAACTTCTTGGTTATAGTTTAGATTTATTTTAATTCTCCGAGTTTTTTATTTTCATATTGTGGATCGTTTTAGTAAATATCCTTATCCTCATCCTATCCTCTTTTTGGGGTAGAGGAAACCTTCAGATTGAAATCCATAGTCTTTCTTGAGTTTGTTTAGTTTTGGCACTAAAAAGTGGTATAACTAATCCATCTTCGTTTCTTGCGTTTTCCAGATTCCGATCAAGTGTTACTATTAAAAAAAAAATTAAACGCGCAGCGGTACAACTTTTGAATAAAGCATTTTTTGATTCAATTTTTTTACACAAACAAAAGACATATTTTCATGAAGAATAAACAAAATTTTTTTTTAATATTGGAAGACATAAAAGAAAACGAATTACTAGATAGTAACAAATACGCTACCAAATACCAACGACATTAAACTTAAACTTAACCGAACTTGGGCAAAGTCTTTTACGTAAGTATTTTTTTCGGCTACGTTACACTCCAAAGCTGAAATGACGTTTGTTTTATAAGATACTAGCATCGTCTCTCAGATTCGCACGGGTGGACAAACTTCTATGTTTTATACATACAAACCTTCCTCTTAAATAACTTAATCTATTAAAAAAAAACGCATCAAAATCCGTTGCATAGTAAAAAAGATCTAAGTATACGTAGGGACAGACAACAGAAAACGACTTTGTTCTATACTACGTAGTGAGAATTACATCTGATTCAAGATAAACCTTTAGTAATATGACAAGGGATACGTAGAGGATAAAAAGTCATTCTCATAGCTTATATGGATATATGTTACAGAAGATTAATCACGCTATTCGTAAGGTACTGCAGATGTCCGACAAAAGGGGTGACAAAGGTCGCCCGCAAGCAATATCGTAGACCGATATAACAGTTTTTGTATAGGGCTTAAAAATACCAGTCAACCGGAAATGCCTGTTACAAAAAAAAAAACGGATTGCACTCCGGGGGTGCCGGCAGAAGTGAAAACTTAAATATTAACGTTGCGCATTTTTAATATTTTGGAATGGTTAGGGAATAATTTTGCACGAATTGCGTTGATTATAAGTATGAAAGTACTGTCA